>PVLD010004634.1:0-122727 GCA_004027595.1 Dinomys branickii
CGAACTGATCAAAAGGGCCATCATCTGTGTAACCTGAGTAACAAAGATGAAGGTAACATTATGTAGGACAGCATCCAGAGCTAATTTCCTTCTATGTTCTCTATAATTCTGTATTTCCTCAGTCGTTTTTGTATTAGCAGAAATGAAGATAACTTTATATTATACAGCATCCAGTGCAAATTCCCTACTATCTTCTCTACAATTTGGTATTTCCTTTAATGTTTTTGTGTTAACTAATGTGAAGATAACTATGTAATACAACATCCAGTTCTAATTCCCTAGTATATTCTGTATAACTTTGTATTTTCTGTATTGTTTATGGCTTTTCTGGTTCATATGTCTCCATTCTTTTGTCTTTAAAATAAAATTTAAAAAAAAAAAGAGATACCTCCAAACTCAGAGGATTTTACTGGAGAGTTCTAATAAGCATTTAAAAAGAATTAACACCAATTCTATACAATTTCTTCCAGAAAATAGAGGAAAAATGAATGTTTTTCAATTCATTTTATAGAGCTGGTATTATTGTCATACCAAAAAACCAAGACAAAAGAAAGAAAACTTTATAGGCTAATACCTTTCATGAATACAGGCATGAAAAGTTTTCACAAATAAATTCTGCAATATGTAAAAAGAATTACACACTGTTACTAAGCAGGTCTGATTCCTAGACTACATTAATATTTAAAATCCAATTAATGTAATCCACCATGTAAGAGCTAAAGAAGAAAAACCACATGATCATATTCATTGATAAAGCAAAAGAATCTGGCAAAGTTAAACACCCACTCTTGATTTTTTTAAGTCTCAGAATATTTTTCTGAGAATAAAGGAAAACTTTCCTAACTTGACAAGGAGCATCTAGTAAAAAATCTCTAACATGAACATTATATTAATGGTGAAAGATTAAATGTTTTCCCCCTAAGATTGGGAGCGAGACAAAGACCCCTGTCCTACCACTTCTCACTGTAGTACTCTAAGCTCTAATCCGTGCACTCAGGCTGGAAAGGAAATGAATTTAAAAGGCATAGACCAAAAAGGGAAAGCAGAAAGGAAAATTTTCTGTTTGCAGGTGCCATTATTTTTTTCTATTGGAAACCGCAAGGAATCTACAAAAAGATGTATATTGAGAAATTAATTTTAGTGAAGGACAAAAGGCAAGGTACAATTTTATAATACTCTGTATGTGACTACTAAAGTGTGTTGGATGCATGTTATTCTGCATTGTTCAAACACTAAGGCGGGCCCTCATGGAAATCATGAGCTTTAGAGAGTAACAAAGGATTAATGCAGGTTTACCAATAATACACTGTGTACCTCTCTGATCTGGATATTGGGGAGGCTATGCATGCATAGGAGCAAAGATGTAGAAAATCTCTGTGCTTTTCTCTTAATTTAGTTATGAACCTAAGTCTTCACTTTAAAGGGAGGCGGGGGTTAAAAAGCAAATGTCTTTCTACATACTAGCACTGGACATGAAATTTTAAAATCCAGTACTGTTCATAATCACTCAAAAATAAAAATAAAAAACAGCTATCATTCTAAATTTACAAAACTACAAAACGCTGATGAATAAAATCAAAGAAGATCTAAATAGATGGGTTCACAGCTGGGCACAGGGCTGGAAATCTCACCGTGGTAAATGGTAAGTGTCCTCAAACTGGTGTGTAGGGTTAATGCAATTCCTATCTCAATCCCAGCAAAACTCTTAATACATATAGACAAAAATATTCTAAACTCTAATGGAAAAACAAATGAACAAATTAACAAGAATAGCATCACAAGGGACCAAAATTATTCTAAAAATGTACCTAAAAAGGAAAAGGAATTGGAATAGCTTAAAATTTTTTGAAAAAAAATAATTTTTTGAAAAAAAAAAAAGCTAAAGTGAGAAGAATCTCTCCTCAGTGGAAGACAATGAAGTTCTATTCTTATCATCCAGATTAGGAGTTCTTAGCAGAACTAAGCTGAGGATTTACCCCACATTATGGTTCTCTGTCTATGGACTAGACATATAGATCAAGGAAATCGAATAGGGAACTTCGAAGTAAATGCACAGAAATACGCCAAGCCGATTGTTTTTGGTTTTGTTTTTGAGACAGGATCTCACTCCATAGTCCCAGCCAGCATCAAACTCGCAGCAATCCTGTTGCCTCTGCTTCCAGAGGGCTGGGATTCCAGTCATGTGCCACAACACCCAGCCCCAGCTGATTTTTAGCAAAGCTAAGTAGCAACTCAATAAGGGAAAGAGTGCTTTTATAAGTGGAACAACTAGATATTTACAGGCAAGAAGGTAGGAAAGGAAGAATCTCGACCTACAATGCCTCACGGACATAGATAGAAAATAAATATAAACTAAGAACATTTCTTAAAACAATAAGAAAATCTTTGGTGTCTAGGGCTAGGCCCACAGTTCTTAGTGTTGACACCAAAAGCATGCTCCATTAAAGTAGAAAAGAAAAAATAGACTGGATTTCATCAAAATTAGAGCTTTTGCCTGCAAAAGACAGTTAAAAGGATAAAAAGTCAAACTACCTGAAAGGATATATTTGCAAACCACGCAGCCAACAAAGGACTCATATGGGTAGCCCATAGAGAACCCTCAACCTCAGTAGAAACAAATAAACAACCAGCTCAAAGGACACAAGCCATGACCTGAAATATACTGAAGAGGAGGAACCTACACCAGACAAGTGCGTGCAAGTCTGTGCAACCTCACCGGCCCTGAACAATCCAGCTAGAACCACAGCAACAGGCCCCCACACACCTGTGCGACCACCGAGGAGAGTCTGTGAAGAGGAGACATCAGGCCCCCCAGGGGGCAGTCTCCACACCCACCGGGCACCCTGGCCCAACACTCCTGGGTGAGCATCCAAGGGAACAGGAAACGAGAGAGGGCTGGGGTTCCTCCAGACAGTTGCTTGAGAATATTCACAGCAGTTTACCCGCAGTCACCAGAGAAGAGAAGTGGTCTGCTGTCCTTCAGCACATACAGGGTGAGACCCCTGGAACATGGAGCACAGCTCAGCAGTGCAGCCGGTGAACTACCAGGTCACAGCCACCTAGGAACTCCATGAGTCCACGAGAGGACAACAAGCCAGCTCCAAAAGCTTCATCCTGTGCGATCCCATTTGCATGACACCCTCGCTGGAATAAAGCTGTAGGTCTGGGGAGCAGAGTAGGGCTGGCCGGGCTAAAGAGGGTGGAGGAGCAGAAATGTGGGTGTAGCTGGTGTGGCAAGCAGCGGCGATCACGGTGCTGATGGGAATGTTCTGTGTTGTGATGGCGGCCCTGTCGCAATCTGGCTGCAACCTCACACCAGCGTTTTGCAAGCCAGTACATTGGGGGAACCCAGGTAAAAGGTGAACAAAACCTCTCTGTCTTCACCCTACAACAGCATGTGCAGGAGTATCAAAATGCAAAACACAGTTCCTCCAATAGATAATAAGGAAATATTAAGACTGTAAATCCAACACCTGGAAAATTCTTTGAAAGATATCAACTACCATTTCTCACACAAAAGAAACAGGGTGTGTGTGTGTGTGTGCACATTTATTTGTGGTACTGAGCCTTGTGCATGTTAAGCAAGTACTCTTGCACTGAGCTACACACATTTTCTTTTTTATTTCGAGATAGAGACTCACTAAGATGCCCAGGCTGGCCTTGAACTTGCAAACTTTCTCCCCCAGCCTCAATATTTTAAAAGAACAAAGAAAGAAAGAATTTCAATTAATATCTGCCACTTCTCTGTGCAAAACTTAAGTCACACTGTACCCTAGACCTCTATTTAAGTCCTCAAACCACAGAACTTCTAGAAAAAAACATAGAAGAAAATCTGTGTCTGAGTGAGGTCAGAAATTCCCAGGAACAACACTGAGACACAGTGCAACTTGAAAAACAACCTAAGGATGACACTTCATGGGAACAAGAGCATTGTCTACAAATGAAGAAAAGACAAGGCACAGGATAAAAGGAAATATTTGACAATCGTATCTGATAAAAGAATATTCTCCAGAATATAAAATGAACAGTCGAAGTCTAGTAAGAAGAAAGATATCCTATAAAAATGGACAAAATACTTAAACATGCTTTTCACCAAAAAGAAAATAAGTACATGAAACAATGCTTGCCACCATTAGACATCAGTAAAGCAAAGTAAATCACAGTGAGCTACACACACACATACACACACACACATGCACACGCAAACAATCAGAATGGTTAAAATTAAAAACAGTGACCACACCGAGTATTGCTAGTATATGGTGGAGCTCCTGCTGTGGTATAAAATACTTGTTTTGGAAAACAGTTAAAGTTTCTTAAAAAAAAATTTCATACTTCTCAGAGGTATTTCCCACAAGGATGCGAAGCGTGTGTCTCCAGTTACAGACAAGCTAACAGGTAGTAGCTCTACTGTATAGCCCAAACTGGATGCCACCAAATGCCTATCCACAGGAGAATGGATAAAGAAAATGTGGTTTATCCATGCCACAGAACTCCACTCCAGTGTTAAAATAACTGAATTATTAGTATACACAACAGCATGATGAATCTCAGAAGTAGTTGTGCTGAAGGAAAAAAGCCTGATTAAAAAAAAATACATTCTGTGTGATTCCATTGATGTCAAACCCTAGCAAATGCAAACTAATGCGGCGAGAGCCGTTCAGCACTTCCTCTGAGGAGGAGGAGGAGGAGTGGGAGACCACAGACGGCATGAGAAACTGTCTCCACCGTCACTGCATAGTGGCGCTGGTCTCATAGTGTGCACATACATATGTCAACGCGTATCAGTTTGTGTGCTCAAATAACTCAGTGAAACCATTTAAAATAGAATGTGTGCATGACCTAGTTCTGCTGATGAAAATGAAAGATTGATGAGGGTTTCTGGGAAAGTCCTTTTGTTTTTGAAAACCTCTCCCCTCAGCTCCCTCTGTGTGAAAAATTGTGTGGTCCACAGTGCAGCTGGAAGCCATCCTCCAACAGGAGCAGGGCCAGCCTAAGGAAGTTGCTGCTAGATACAGGAAAGGAGAGCGAGACAAGCTCCTCCACCTGATGCCCAAACCTGAAGTTCCCTTTGAAGATTGTCACCTATAGGATCTAATATACTCTGTGTGGTAGAACTATTTTGAGTCAGGATTCTGAACCTTGCAGTGAAAACCATGTTAGCCCAGATGAGTATGTTTTCATATGAGAACCATAAGAACAATTTATATTATGCCACCAGAATGGAACTATGGCATTTAACTGAACTACTTATTTTTTTGAAACTTAATGGAGTAAAACAGTTAAATATATGACAGATGTTAGATCTATCTGCTAATGTATATGTCAGTAAAATTGGCGTACTTATCTCTGCATATTGTTACTGTGTACAAAACATGGGTGTTATAGTACCGGGGTCTCAACTCTTCCTCCTCTCCTCACACCCCTCCTCTGAATAATGGTGCCCCAGATTTCCAGCCAACCGTGGGTTTAGCTCCCTGAACTGATGCCAACCACACAAGGAAGACCCTCTTTGTCACAAAGAGTGGATGTGTGCTTCAAAGAGTGTGTTGGAAGGTGGGAAACAGTCCAGACCCACCAACCTCTCCTTCCAACTCCTGTCAGCTACCCCTCAAAGAAAAGGAATCAGGGAAGATCAGCAGACATGCAAAGGGTGTGCTTGAGGTCACTGGCTCAGATGCTCTGGAAGGAGCCTACATGCTTCTATTTGGGGCAGCCTGGAAGACGCACTACCAAGAGGTCTCTGGTCCTGACCTATATGGCTTGCACCCACACCCTGGAAAGAACAGGTCCCTTAGGAAAGTGCCCTGTATGTGCTCTTGTGGATCAGGGTGGTGCTGGCCTACTCCAGCTGGGCAGGGGCTACAAGGGAGTTTGCACCTGCAAGGTGCGAGGGCCCCAGCCCTGAGGTCAGCAGGAGGCTTTGTCTGCACCCATGGCATCAGGGAAAAGAATTCCTTTCAGAGTGTGGTTGTGCGTTCACAGGTTGCCAGGTGGTTTGATGCCAACCCACAAGCACAGAAAGCTTCCCTCACTGGTCTGCAAGGCACCAGAGACCCCAGCTCCTTGGCGTGTAATTATAGGTCTGTGGACACAGCAGGAAGTGGAAAGTATCAACCTGCCGAGGAAGGACAGCCAGCCAGAAAGGAAAAACATATAAATACTTCAAGCAGGTGTCCCACTGAGAGAGAACTGGTGCAAAAGGCAGATAAAAACCTTCTTGAAAAGTGGTAATTTGACACCAAAAGTGCTTATTAAAGATTCAGAGGTTAACAGTTAAATATATGGTGGATGTTTGAACTTTTAAAAAACCATATGAAAGTAGATAATTCCATATGTGCCTAAGTTATGCCCCCTAACTAACTAAAATGAAATAGCTGATGGAAATCACTGAAATATTATATGATGTATTTTAGAAGTTAACATGTTGTTTAGCTGTCATGAATACTAGGAATTCATCTATTTCCATAAGTGAAAATTACAAAGGGTAGATGATAAATTGCTCATCTTGTCCTTGTTACTGGGTTAAAACAGAAAAATTTCTCACCTGAAATTTCATAACCACTCACACTGTATACAAAAATTAAAATCATTCAAGTAAGGCATTTAATTGAAAGCATTACCAAGTTAATAGTATATTCAGACCACAGACAAAAAAGAAAAAATAAAAGAATTCCACACACATGCTATGGTTTAGATCTAACATGTCTATAACTAGGAAGAGAAAAGAAAAAATGAAAAAATAAGGATCAAGTGGAAACAAAGCTTGTAAATAAGAGGGGAAGAGGGATTGGAGGGAGGGGAGGGGACTGGGGAAAAAAAGAGGTACCAAGATGTGTCATGTATAGGTATAAATTCCCTGTGATCACTGTGATTGCTATGTGTATCTAAATTATACCAATATTATGGTTTGTGTCCAGTTGTTCCCCCAACAGGACATACAGTCCTCATACAGTAATGATGGGAGGATTTTCATATCAGTGGCTGAATAGTATGTGATCGATTCAGAGTGTGATGCTAGGATTAACGGTGCTGAGATCAAGGCTGGGTGATTGCTGGATCAGCCCACTGATTGGACTGACACCACCTTTATGCGGGTAGCCTGTATACAAAATAAGGGAGAGAAAAATGCTTGTCTCTCTCTCTTGTTTCTTTTGCTATCTTCTGCCACCATGAACTGTTACCCTCTATGATGTCACGGTGCCTTGGAGCCAGCCCATGATGGACTGAAACCTCTACAAACTGTGAGCTTTTCTCCTTAACTTTGGGTGTCAGGTATTTTGTCTCAGCAATGAGAAAAGCAACTAAGACAACCAATAAACTTAATAATAATAAAAAATAAAATAAAATAATTAAATGTTGCCCAAAAGTCACATTCAGTGGTGGGACTTTCAGAGGTGATTAGACCACCAGGGCTTTAACTCGTCTGTGGATTAACCCACCGAGATTATAATTGTTGGATTGGAAAGGACTGGAGACCAGGAGGCAGGGCCCAGTTGCTGGGAGGAGTTCATGGGGTGTGAACCTGAGGGTTATATCTGCTTTCTGCCTCCTTTCTCCCCGGTTCCTTTGCTCTCTGTCTCTGTCTCTGTCTCTCTCGCTCTGTCTCTCTCTCTCTCTCTGTCTGTCTCTCTCTTTCTCTCTCTCTCTTTCCCTCCTCTCTGGCTGCCATGAGGTGAGCTGCCCTTCCACCATGAGTTTCCTCCTCACTACAGCCTAGAAATGATGGCTGGATATAGCCAAGAACATCTGGAATTGTGAGCCAGCAGAAGCCTTTCCTCTGAGAAGTTCTTATTCTTAAATATTTCAACACAGCAACAAAAAGCTAACATGACAGATACCTCAAAGAATTTCCAAAGGCAAGATTTTGAGAAATGTAAGCAATTTATTATCGTAACTCAGATGATGTATTAAGCAGCATATGAGACGTAGTTGAAAGGTGAGTTGATGAACTAGAAGATAAACCTAAAGAAAGTGTTCAGAATGCAGCACAAAGAAATGATGACATGAAAGATAGTAAGAGACACAGAAGACAACATGAGAAGGTCTAGCATATACCTAATTTAATTCTAGAAAGAGAGAAAATGGGCAGGGGGAAGCAATAATTATAAAAGAGAACCAACTTGCAACTTTTCAAAACTGTTGAAATATGTCAAATCATGAGATCCAGGGAAACATCAAGAACCCAATAAAGTCCAAGTAGGACACATGAAAGTAGAACATATTGGTTTCTTTATTTTTCTGGGGTGTGGTTGCACTGGGTAGTCGAACCCAGGACCTAATGAGTGCTAAGCACACTCTCCACCACTGAGCTACACCCAGCCCCAAGATTGACTTCCTAATAGCAGTAGTGAAAACCAGCATTGAACAAAATATTTAATTTGTCAAGAGGAAGCTAACTCTTAACCTAGAATTACACATTAATGGAACAATCTCTTCAAAGCAATGACAAAACATAGATATTTGTAACCAAAGTAAAGGAAATTCTAAAGCATTAATGTTTTGTACTCAAATAAGACCAAATTGCACTATTTAAAAAAAACTGGCGTTGGCACTGTAACAAAGTTAGATATAACCATGCCTGTTCCCAGCCCAAAGGGCCACTGGCTGTTTCATTGAGGGGCCTGTGAGCAGAGACTAAGGAAGAGCTGTGATTGTCACGGATCCATGGGGAGGGTGTGGAGTATGGGAAAGAGCGCAGCAGCCCCTAGGGTGGGAAGGCTGGGAATTGGGAGACCCTGACCTCTGCGTTGCAGGGCAGGAGCAGAAACCAGAGCCCACAGTCAGCCCAGTGTGCCTCACAGGTCAGGATCACATAGACCTCTGTGTCTGCGCTAGTGATCCAGGGTGCTGCTGCAGCAGTGTCTGATCTACACTGACCATGTGTGCAAGACACTTCAGAGTAATCAGTTCTCCAGTCACCTGAACCGCTTCTTCCAAGGACTCAGTGTGACAGCTTCAGAACTTCCTGCAGAAGCAGTTTGACTGGGGTGGAATTTTAGAGGGTGTGGAGCACATCACTATCTTCCTCCCCAGTGTCTCCACCCACTGGAGCTCTGACATGAGCTGAATCTGTGGGGACTGAGGCCATGCTGTGATGCAGACATCGGTGCAGCCTGTCAGGCTGAGCGCACCCCGTGACACACTGGTGGCCTGAATGATGTAGCATCATCACGGGCAGTTATGGGACTGTGTCCTGTCCTGGACACCCTGCATTGTCCCTCAGATCCTATCCCTACTCCACTCCATCCTCATGCCTCTGGCTTCTGCGGGCCCCACTGATGGCAGCTCAGGTGCAGTGGGGACACAGGTGACTGTCCGGTTTCCCCCTCCCATGTGGTCCCTCTCAGTAGCTGGTTTCACCGCTGTAGAGCCAGCCAGCTCCTGGCAAAGCCCTTCTGCTCCTGGTCCCAGTACCATTCACTTAGTGCCTTTCCCCTCTCTGAGCCCCGTGGTGCTCTGACATCCTTGGTGGATCCCCTAACTCTGCCTGCACCCCCATAAACAACCCTTCCTAAGGTGCCTTAGTGTCCTGAGGGCATCATTGGCTTCTGTTCTTACTGACTCGGGGTAGCTTCAAACATGTTTTTAAAATGTGCTTTATTTTTTAATTTATTTTATCACATTGTGCTTTGAAATGGTGGTATGTTTTCACATTCAAGGTGAATGAAACCCTGACTCAGCAGAGATTTATACAGAACAGTACAGTTCAAATCAGTGGGCCAAGGGGCTCAAGAACAGTAAGAGCAGAATCTTACATAACTTTGGGGTGCAAAACAGACTCCTTTACAAAGGTGGCCTTGGGGACCCCCACCTCTGAGCTCAGCCCCCACAGTCTCACCTCATCTTCAGGGTGGCCTGGCCTCATAGGAGCTAGGGCCATTTGCCTGGAACTGTGGATCACCCAGCACAGCCACTCTCCACACTCACCCGTCCACCTGGGAAGAGATAGACCTGCCATCTGGCCGTCATCCTGTATGAAGGACCTTCCTCCTGCACCGGCTGCAAAGAGGGGCCATTGGGAACATCTCCCTTCCTGAGGGCCCTTCACCCAGATGGCTCCAGGTTCATCCTGGTAAACACAAGCTCCTGGATGAGAGACTCCACAGACTGCATAAATTTAATGCTCAGCAGAGGTCATGTACTCAGGACAGCAAGGCATCAAGAGATGAGAGACGGAACCAGAAATTCAGGCTCCTGCAGCTGGGCGCGGTGCCACAGGCTCTGTCCCTGGCTCTCTCCAGCAGTTAGCGCCTGAGTGCAGGAGGCTCATCCTTTCTCTGTGTGCTTGGGATTGTCGTAGCCCTCAGCGGCATCATCAGGCTCCCACTAAGCCCGGGAGCCCTTCCGCTGTGCATCTGCTGGGCAGTGATCTCAACCAGGCTGGGGCCGCCAGGGCTCCGTCTAGTTGCCACTGTGTTCCACCCACTCTTGCTGCGGCCAGACGTGTCGCCCCACTCAGTCACGTAGGAACACATGGTCCCAAGTGAACTTAGACTTCATTTCTCTTGTCTGGTAAACAGAAGCAATAGAATTGCTATGAAGACTTAAAAGCCATCACGTAGGTAAAATTCTTAGCACTCAGAGGGTGACCGTGAGTACCAGGTTTAGAAGAGTAAAATATGCATTTTTAAATGTCCGAGGGACTAATGAGGGAGTAAAGTTAACCACGTTAATCTCTCGGGCAGAAATGGGGGGAAAAGTACAAATTACAAAATAATAGATTGGAGCTCAATCTGAGGGTGACCTTCCACAATGACCTCTTCAGTAGCAGAAAGGATCAGCTTAGCACATGGTGATGATGACAGCATCTCCACCCATCCCTGGGACTCTCCACAGGCCAGGATGTGGGACAAGCTGGACTTCAAGGTCTTTAGGTTCCTTCCACCTCTGGGAAGGTTTCTGTAGTTCCAAAGATTCATATTCAGCAGGCAAATGAGTTACTAAGAGTTACACATCTTCGTTCAAGAGAAAATATTGGCTTTTTAAAAACTGTTTTTTTGAAAAGAAATAGCTATGTAGTTTACTATAAGGGAGACACATATAACTGTTCTCTAAGAAATTCAACATTTCTCAAATATTTTCATCTATGTTCTAAGCAAGAAGAATCCTACTGGGACAGAGGTACTTGTGGGCACAAACCCAGAAAGGTTAGCTATTAAGGTTAAGTGTTTAAAAATTCCTTTATATTCAGTAAATGTACTTTTAAAGCATATTGAACTTAAAGGATTTTTTAAAATAGTTGGACAGTAAAAATATACCAACAAATATACATTATTATATGAATTTGCACTTTAGAAAGTCCTGATAAAGTTCTTAAAAGTTTTACTGCCAGCCAGGTATGGGGTACATACCTGGGATACACTCTGGGGGGGAGGGGTGCTGGGGTAGAAAGATAGAGAGCTCAAGCCCAGCCTGGACAACTTAGTGATTTAGTGAGACCCTGTCTCAAAATGAAAAAATAAAATAAAGGTTGGGGTATAGTTCAATGTGAAGGTTCCAGGTTCAATCCCCTGTGCCACAAATGTAAAACAAGAAAGTGGTTCCCATGTTCAGCCATCCAGGCACACAGAGGCTGCTGCAGGCATGGTCCAAGGTGGCTGGGCTTTTGCTCATGCTGGTGGCAGACCATGGCATCATCCATGTACTGTAGGGTTTTCAGGCATGCAGAATACAAAACTGATTGGGTCATGGAGGCGTCTACAGAGGTTTCAGAAAAAGGCCTAGGAGACTAGGCAATGTCCTTCCAGGGAGCACCTAAGCAGGTGATACATGAAGTAGTAGGAGTGAGGTCAAGCTGCAGTGGAAATCTAAGCAAGTTGGAGATGCCAGCAACGTGGAACATCTGTTAGGGAAAGCCATAAGCAGCAAGCAGAGCCATGGCCCCAAGAAAGGGGCCGTTTGTGTTACATTCTGCCATAGAATTTGTGTACATTCTTCTCTATGCTCTAAAACTGTCTTTGCTGATGTTTTAAAAAAGGATTAATGGTGTTAGGTGTTAAGTTCTTTGTTTTATGTTAACTTTTAAAGCCCCATTACCACAGCCGCCTCCTCAGGAGCCCTGCACCACCTTGCCAGTCCTGCAGCTAGACCTTATGTAGATGGTGGTTCTGGGTCACAGCTGCTGCTCCGAGAAACCTCTGAGCTGCTGGTGCTCCTGGGCAGACTGAGACTATGCTCCTCAATCCTTTCTTGGGTGTTCCTGTGTCCCAGGACTCGTGCAAACCCTGTCCCATGCAGTGTGGCACGGCCACCACCTGACACCTAGTCTATACCATGGGTGTTCAACATTTTGGCTTGCCTGGGCCACACTGAGTAAAGTGAAATTATCTTGGATTATATGTAAAATATATAATACAATTAATACATACAAGTAACATTCTTCCTCTTAACAGAGGAAGATATTTTAAATTATGTCATGAAATAACCCTACAAGCCCCAGTTTAATAATTAAATAAGAAACGTACCTGTCTGCTCAGTAACAATAAACACCTGTCTTCACGGGCACGAGGCTGTAGGTAGGTTGAAATGGCATCATCAGTCATGGCTACATTTTCTTGCGTGTAACATTGGACACATGCAGCTTTCACTAGACTGAGTGTGTGAAGTAGCACTAAGGCCACCTGTGTCCTCTCCTTCACAACCCACCTTCAAACACTCATGAAAATGTCACTAAAAGTCACCTCCCAAGGGCCTTGGGATGGGACAGGAAGAAAGTCACAAGGGAAAGAATTTGAGGGACACAAGGCCCAGGACAGGGGAGGTACCTGGGGACCACTCTGCAGAATCACCACCTAAATGTGCAGTAGAGACCTGCTCAGAGTCTTACCAGTTCCAACATTGCTCAAAAGTCCAACTTCAAAGCCTCCTCTGAAAGTCAAGGCAGGGGGCTGGGGATATAGCTCAGTGGAATAAGCGCTTGCCTAGCAAGCGCAGGGTCCTGAGTTCGGTCCCCAGTACCGCAAAAAAAAAAAAAGTCAAGGCAAATTTTTAGCTGTGAGTCTACGTAAAGATAAAAAAGTTACATGCTCCAAGATACATTATCACAGGTTAAATATTCCCTTTGCAAAGGTGGAAATGGGGAAAAAGAAAAGAACTGAACCAAAGTAAGACCAAAAACCAGCAGGGAAAATGTTAAATCCTGAGGCTGTATGTCTAGTATCTAGGGCAAAACTGAAACTATGGAGCAAATATATCATTCCTCCTTTAAGCTGTTTTTCTCAGGTATGTGGTCACTATGATGAAAAGCTAACACAGGTGACAGCATGTTTGTGAAAAAGACTAATAATAAATATATTAGTGACTGCTGAAGAAGTATATATTTTGGTTGCACTGCTAAAATGTTCAGTTATAGATTCACTTCAAAACTATTGCTCCCAAAAGTCCATAAATGTGGTCATTAAATCAGCCTAATCCAAAGAGTTAAGAAGTTTGAAGATTAACCAAGCACTCTAATATTAGAAAAGAGTTAGGTACCAAATAGTATTTCACTAATCATATTTTAAAGGCACTATACATCTAAAATTATTGCAAAGATTGTGTTTGTAAGATATTTTAGTAACTGCGTACATCTAAAAAATAAGGCTTTATGAAATAAAGACTGATTGATAATTCTTAATGGGAAGTATTACACCTGAACATGAAAAACTATTTTGTTTTGGAACCAACGTAGAGAACAAATAGCAAATTTTGACTTCATATTTCTAGTATTTCAGCAGAAATTTTAAACAATGACAACTTAATCCCAGTTATTTCACCTTCTCTGGAACTCCAGAGTCCGTCATAATGTAAGATAGCGTACACTGAACTGAATCTTATTTCACTTCACTTTGGTGCTTCTGTTTCCTGAACCTGGAATTATCTACATATGATGTTGTTAGAGATAATATGATCTTGGAGGACAAAATGATCCCCATAGGTCTGTGGGGGAAAGCACTCCTTATTTTAACTGTGTTGCATTCAGGCAAGGAACATTTAATGGCACAGCTCTGCACTGCACTGAGCTCCAGGCTCCTGACGTGACTGAGCACAGCGCCCGCCCCGAGAAGTTGTTTTACCAGTGCCACTGATGGATGCTTGCTACTCATAAGACAAAAGATAGATACTTAGGAGAAATTATACTAATTAAATCACAGGACAAAACAGAGGACCTTATCACAATGAAACAGGTGACCAGCAGCTGCCTTGGTGTGGCAGAAGCCACATCACCCTGCTCCTCTGGGGCCAGGATCCCCTGAAGGTGGGGTGGTAGGTGTGAAACCTAGGTGGGGTGGCAGGTGAGTCAGTTCTTGAGCTCAGAGTCCTCACACAGACCCACAGAACCTTCCTTACTGCTACCACTTAGCTGTGCTCCCAGGAATCCATGCACTGCTCTCGTCAGCCTAGAGCCTCACTGTGTGTCACCAGGCCTTGGATGGCCTGCTTCTGACTGGTGCCCTTGGAGGAAAAGGGTTGAGGACACATGGGGCAAAACCCAGCTGCAAGCCCTGGACACAGCCATGGAAGAGACGATCCTGGGGCACCTCCCTGCACACCCAGCCTCCAGGAGAAGGCGAACCTCAGTGGGCTCAGCCATCCTGCTGGAGGACCTGGAGGCACAGCAGCCTCTCCTGGGGTTGTCCTCAGATGTGTGGGTGCACACAGCTGAGCTTCACCCTCTGTGTCTTCCCTCCTTCTCCTGCCCAGGGCCTATCTGAGATTCTGCCCCCACCCTGTCCAATCCCAGCAATTTGCTGCTTCATCTTTCTCTCACTAGCTCTGTCAACTCCTTGACACTCCATCAGCATCAGTCAGATCAGTGACCAACCACACGGCTGCCTTCCCCTCACCTTTTGCACCTCGTGAGATCCTCATTGTTGACCACTGACCGCTCACATTTCCTGACTCCCAGCTCCTCTGCCCCCTGAAACCTGGAGAGCCAAGTGCTTAGAAAGGATACTCGGGGCCAGGTGTAGCCCAGGGGAGCACTTCCTCATGCACAGGGCCCTGGTTTGCTTTCCCAGCTCTGAAGAAGTGACCTAAGACCACGGCCACTGCTCTCAGCATCACCTGAGACTAAGATCCTTGTCTTCAGGCTTCTGTCCTTCGCTGGGTTCTGTTCATCACCATGCAGGGGACTTCGTGCTGAGCTCCTCGCCTGGGAGACAGGGCAGAATTAGGACCACTAAGCACTCTGAGGCCTGACACTCATCTCCTCTGGTCTTCCCAGGCTTCCTGCCTCTTCAGCGGACTCTCCAGGGCTTTACCAATCACTTTCCCCACCCAGTCCCTCCCGTCGCCCCAGCAACACTTTGCAGTCCTTGCCCTCGCCCTTGTCCCCTTGTCGCTCCTGGCTCCCTGGAGCCGCTAACATGTGAGGAACCCTCTTGGGACAGCTACGGCAGCACCTCTGCCATCACCTCTGAGTTTACATCTCCAGCCCTTGTTTCTCCCTGAGTTTCAGGCTTTGCCTTCCAATTGAATGTTAATCATTTCCACAGGGACACCTTGCTGAGCCTATTGCACCTCACCTGTCTAAAATGAATGTGTCACTTCCCACAGATGCTCTTCTGTTGCCATGTCACCATCCTGACCCTGGCAATTAAAAGCCTCAGCCCCATCCCAAGTCCTCCTCTCACTGAAACTGCACACACAATGCATGAGTTCATCCTGTGGACTCCTCCTTCTAAAGATCGAGATACTCCCTACTTCCTGCCACTGGACACCTGGCTAGCAAAGCAATTAACAGCATGAGCATGGCAGCCCAATAGACTGCACTCAAATCCTAGCTCCCCAATAACTTTCTAGTTATAATGTGTTAGGAAAAGCGGCCAACTTCCCTCATGTAAAGTGGAGTCTTGAGTGATGGCCTGCTGCACACGACTGTTTGAGAGACTAGTGACCTTACATATGTCTTAATTATTTTCTCATTGCTGGGACAGAATACACAATATCAGCTGGGCGTGGTGGTGCCTGCCTGTAATCACAGCACTCAGGAGGCAGAGGCAGGAGGATCATAGTGAGTTTGAGACCAGCCTGGGCTACAAAGTGAGCTCAAGTCCAGCTTGAACTGCATAGCGAGACCCTGTCTTTAAAAAAGACAAAAGAAAAACCCCGACACCCACAAGTTAAAGGAGGAAAGGCTTATTTTAGCTCACGGTCTGTAGGAGATTCAGTCCATAGTCAGCTGCTCCAAGGCAGGGTGACATGGCAGAGGGGCGGGGCAGAGGAGGGACAGTCCACAGCAGGCAGCAGCAGCGAGCCTCCCTTCTTGCTGTCCCTTTCTATTCCACCCAGGTTATGGTCCTACTGATTGATGCCCCCCACACCTGGGGAAGGGCTTCCATTATCCACACCCAGAACTGTGCTCAACCCATTCAGAAATCACACACCCTTAATCCAGTATCACATACCCCAGATCCAGCTGTCTCTGAAAAGCCCCATCTACGAGCACATGAGACTTTAGGGGACATTAGATACAAGCCGTAACAACATATGTGTAGCAAATACTAACCAGTTGCTCATCTGACCTATTTCTTTCTCCTAAAACACAAGCAAAACTGTGTTAGGAGTTCTCTGCCTCTAAGTGGGGGTGTGAAAGGTGAGCATGAGTGCACTGTTACCCTCAATCAAGGCATTATAGAAGACATTTTCCTATATTTGTGCTTTATTTCTTTCCTTCCTCTTTTTTTTTTGTTTGTTTTTTGAGACAGGGTCTCAATAAGTAGCCCAGTCCAGGCTGGACTGAACTCACAGTGATCCTCCTGCCTCCGCTTCCTAGGAACAGGGTTTGTAGGTATGTGCCACCATGCCTGGCTCACTCTTCCTTTTCTAAGGTAACTGCATTGCCAATGTTCAGCTTTTACTTTTATACTTTATAATAATAGTTGTGAGTACTATGTACCCTGAACACCACATACATTCACTGGAACGAAGCTGTAGGAAGTAAATTCTCCATAAATGACAAAGATGGCCCCTTCCATGGCTGCTACAGCAGCTCAAGCCCAGTCATCTTCCTCTTAGATTACAAGGGCCCCATAGACAGCGACTGTTTCTGGCCTGCATAGTCTGATTGCTTAGGATGTATTTTGTCAGAAAAGTCTTTGTTCTGCCCAGTGGCAATGCTGTATAATTAATTGTTGTTTAATTCTAGGGTACTTGTTGTCAAGTGGAAAATAGTATTTCATGATTCTAACAAGGAGGAAAGCAATACATAATCCATTTCTTCTTTACTGCTTCAAAGAATTGGGACAGGGGATTCCAGGACTTCCTCTACCAACCTCAACTCCTCTTGCCATCCACATCTCGGGCCCCAGGATGTGGAGGCAAAGTTGGCCTGGATTCAAATCCTGCCTCTGCACCAGAGGCTTCTGATGTCTCCACCTGTGGGCAGGGAAGGTTTAGCCCAGTGGCAGGCTCTTCAATGAAACAATGTATTTTCTTGGTTTTCAGTGGGTCCTGTGTGTGTGTGTGTGTGTGTGTGTGTGTGTGTAGCAATGCTTTTGGTGTGTTTTCATGCATGCTAAGCATATGTTACCACTGACCCACATCTCCAGGCCCCTAATCTTAAAGGAAAGAATAAGTAGAACCCTCCTGAACGTGTGTTGTTTTTTACAGAATTTGTTTTAAGCACCACAAACTTGCGCTAGGAGCCAAATGTCATGCCCTTTCCATTTCCTTTCTCCGGTCCATTCTACCGGCATCTCTCAACACCATCCAGCCCCATACCGTGCAGTTCTCTTCCCTGGACTTCTCTCCCAGAAATGCCACTGCTGCTGGTCACCACCAGCAGAACTAAGGGCTTCCCAAGGAGCTGGTGCCTTGACATGCTCTGTGTTGGATCTTCATGACCCGAGACACCGCTGTGTGGCAGGGGTGACATTACAGTGGACTGTGTGGCCACACAGTGTCTCAGGACGGGACAGGAATGGCCATTTCCTGGAAGGGACACTAGGCATGGGCAGTGCTGGCTGCCGTCCCCTCTCTCTCCAGTGTTACCCATGAAGCACTGGCCACATGCTTCCCAGCAGTCACTTGTACTCCCTGTGCTTTGTGAACACCCGAGGACGGCAATGGCAGTGTATAAATGCTCAGGGACAGGAGAGCTTCCAGGAGTCACAAGGTGAGTGACAGTCTCTCTTTAAATGTCTAGGTATTTGGGCGTCTTCATGACCAAGGGTAACACTCTGGATTCTCCAGGTGAGGAAGAAACTTTCTCTTTCTCTCTGTTAGGGATAGAATCTTTTATACAAATCACTGCACCCCAGCTCCCAGATAAGGGCTCATCTCCAAGATTGTGGGGGGTGGAGACCACATCTCCTGCCTTTGCGGTCACTGACAGAGGTGTGAGTGCCTCACAATGCTACCTGCTGCTCATGCAATTGCAAGGCAAGATGCGGTGAGGACCATAGCAGAGGCAGAAGGCACCCTCTATACAAAGGGTCAGCAGCAAAGATGTATTGGAAGATCAGACGTTCTGGTGGCCACGGAGCCAGCACTTACATCCCCAGATGATAAGGTAACAAATTTCAACTGGTTTTAACTTAAAAAGTTCTCATAATTGTTTACACTTGTATAGGCCTTTTGCATTTTTAAATCTCCTTTTAGTTTCTAGACCTGTGAGTCAGGGAAGTTATAACATAACACATATGTTATCATTGTGTATATACATAACATAGCATGGACATCATGACATATATATGACACACACAATATAAAGCATCATATGAAGCTGTCATCATCTGTAAGCAAATAGTTACCGTTCAGACCAATTATGACTTGGTAAAAGTTACACAGATAATTCAAGACGGAGCCAGGGCGCCAGCTCGAATCTGATCTCGAGTGTGGTGAGCTCTTTCCATTTCACCCGGCTCCTATAACACAGAGGATGTATTCCTAAGGATGCTGAGGTTGGCCTCTTAGTCCTAGGGAGGTTAGACCCTTTACAGAGACACAATGCACTCTTGCTCTGTTCTCAGTGCAGGTCTTAGAACACACACTGCGTAATTCCTCATGGTCAGGGCTCATGCTCTAGAGCCGGACCACAGGATTCTCTGCATAGCATTCCCAAGTCAGTTACTTGAGAAAAGTAATCCGTGTGATTCAGGATTTGCTGAGGAACACAACCTGCCTTTTCACACTTTCAGTGCCTGAAGTTCCACTGTAAGCTTTTCTTTCACTTCTGTAACAAAACAATGGCAAAGCCTTTTGATATCTTAGAGAGGGTGAGTTTGTGAGAGTGCTCTGAAAGTAGTTCTGCATACAGTTCAGAGAAAATACTGGACAATAAAGCAGAGGCATGGGGAAATTAACCAGGAAGCCAAAAAGAGCAAAGTGGGCTTGGTCTTGTCTGCTGCAGAGCTGTGAACTGCATCCCCCAAATACATTCAAACCCTCATGGTGAGGAACCATGAACATGATCTTGTTTGGAAAGAGCGTCTTTTGCTGGTGCAATCAAGGTAAGAGAAGGTCACATTAGAGTGGGCTCTATATCCAATGATGAGTTTCTTAATCAAAGAAAGGAGAGGGAGGTCTGAATACCAAGACAAGGGGAGAGGGCCAGCGATAACGGAGGCATGATGAGGTGACACAGCCCCAGCAAGGCTGCCAGTGCCGTCAGAGCCATGAGGGAGCGCGGCCACCACGGCACCATGATTTCAAACTTGTAGCCCAAGAACTGTGCCAGAACAAGGGCAGGCGGCGTTCAACCATCCAGCAGGTGCGATCTGCTTCCTCCCTCAGAGGAAATTAACACTTAGCATCCCACCCGCAGCTTCAAGCCCACTCTGTGGGGACATTTTGAGTTTGAAAGTTAACTGACTCTGCACCAATTAATTGTTCGACTTGTGTTCCCAAAATGAGTGACACTGGCTCTGCTCCTGCAGCTGTGCTCTCTGTCCACAGGCAGAATGGAGAGCCCATCACTTAGATAAATTAGATGTCAGCCTCCTATGGTGTAACAGTGTGGATTTCCAATCACGTCCCATAATACAACTTCTAAAATGTCTGCCTTTGATCCGGAAGGACCCTCTGAATCTCAGTTGTTTCAAGGGAGCTAAAGGACAGCAGATTGCTGGGCCACCCCAAGGGCCCACGGTCACCCCGTGGAAAGGATTCAGTTTCTTCCCCAACTCCACCCTGAGGTCCTGCAGCCTTCTGACAGAGCTGGGCAGGACACCAGGTCCAAGCCCCCAAAACACCGCTGGGGCTGTTTACCCTGAGGTTTCCAGATAAATTACACTTGGGCTCAGGGCTCGACAAGATCTATTTCAACCCAGTCAGCCCGAGCTGGGCCTAAAGTAGCCGGGGTCCTCTTTCAGGGCCCAGAGAGGTCAGAGACTGAGGGTCCCCGCTGGAGCCTTGTCCCTGGTGCTGTCTCAGGACAGGTCAGGGCCTGCCAGAGCGCTCCTCTCAGAATCCAGAATCCAAGGTGCACCGGGACCGCCTGACCAGCTGTGCCCTGTATCCGAGGTGGAGCAGAGGGCTGAGGACCTCAGCAGACGCCTGGACGCTCATCTGTCATTCTGCCTGGATGGCTGCGCAGTGGCCTTGAAATTCCGGGTGAATCCGCACAGATGTGGGGGAACTGGGGCGGTGGACCGGGGTCCACAGCGGTAGCGCGGACTGTACAGGGCCACTCGGAGCTCCGCCCGCATTCGGAACCGCTGACCCCATTCAACTGCGAGGCCACCTGAAGGGGGGGTCCCCGCCACACCCCCAACCCTCCCGGGGGTCCCCGCCCCGTCCCCACACCATTCCGGCCCTCTGCCTGCGGGTCCCCCTCCTCGGGCTTCCCCCGCCCCCGGTCCAGCCCGGCCGACGTCAGCGGGAATTTCCAGCAGGAAGTGAGAGCGCGAGCGAGGCCGAGGCAGCGCCGCCGCCCGCAGGAAGAGGAGGTTTCGCCACTCGGCGGCGGCGGACGGCGCTGCCTTCCCCGCGGTCCGCGCCGCCCTGCTCGCCGCTGCGTTCCGCGCGTCCTGTGCCCGCATGGAGGGCTGCTGACGCGACCCGACCCGACCCGACCCGACCCGAACCGACCCGACGCGATCCGACCCGATCCGCTCAGACCCGCTGCGGCCCGGCAGGATCGACCCGCGCAGACCCGACCGGATCCGATCCGCCAGCCCCGCCGCGACCCCGGGACCGCGGGCCGCAGGGTGAGCAGGGCGCGGGCCGAGCGGGCGCAGCTACTTCCTCGTTCCGGGCCGGGCCGGGCCGGCGGGACCGGGAGTGGGGGGGACCGAGCTGCTTCGCCAGGCCGCGGACGGCGAAGTGGGCGCCGGGCACGGCGGGCTTAGCCGGGGCTGGGAGCTGGGGCGCCAGAATCCCCGGGGTCGCCGGGCCTGGGCCTGCGCGAGAGCCCAACCTCTCTCTCCCGCTCCTGCGCCTTGATGTTCAAAAATTAAGCAGGGCCTGGTACGATCGCCAGGGCCTGGCACTAGCGACAGGAGATCCCCCCCTACCTGGCACTTTTTAGGCACTTGATTATGTAAAACTCGAGGACAATGGCAGCAGGCGCCCAGCGTGACCTCTAAGCAACATAAACGATACAAACTTGCCTGCCCACCCCAGTGTAAGTTGTCTTGCGATCTTCAAAAATGAACCCCAATGGAGATGCTGGCCAAGGGTTACTGATCTGTTCCGAAACTGAAATAGGACTGGGGACCCAGGGTCTGGTCATCGAGATTTAAGACACTTTTATAGATTTTGTTAACTGGAGCGTTATATTAAGTTTATAACTGTATTTAACCCGAAGATTTTGTTATAGAGCTTCTGAGTGAGAAATAGCTGCCGTATTTCCCAGGCATTCACTGGTCGGGGCACCAAAACACTCTCCTACAAGCTGATCGTCTTTGCTCTCATTGGACAGCTTCTAAGATTTCACTAGTTTTCTCGAAGAACTCAGCTGAAGTCTTGAGTGCTTTAAACTACATTAGTATTCGTTAAAGCTTTAAAAAGGAAACTGAATTAAAGTGAAGCCTTGGCCTAAAGTATACAGTTTTCCTGCTTTTCATATTGTGCTTTCTAGACATTATAATCTTTTTTGCTGTTTGATACACTAAAATATTATGTAAATAATTTAAAACAAAGAGTTTGTTTTGTTTTGCTTTGCTTTGAGCTTAGGAACTTGGGAAGACAGAAAATAAAAAGAGCTGTGTTTCCAGTAGCATTTTATGTTTATCCTAAGTCATGAAGACAAACATGAAATCTTAAGCTGTCTCTCCATATCGACAGATTTGTGACAAACGTGAAATCTTAAGCTGTCTCTCCATATCGACAGATTTGTGTCTCTCTGACCTGTTTAGATAAAAGATCTTCCTGGGTTGCAGCCTGCTCTACAAACCAGATGGAATGTAAGGTGCATTGTATGTAGATTTAGGGCTGAAACCAGGGCTGTGAAAAATCACCCACTTCTAAACTGTTTAAAAGACTGCTTTAAGAAAGTGAGTAGCATAACCCTTGCTACAGGTGCTATGTGGCTGGTGGATTTGACATTGCATTATCTCAGTTTTGAAATTTCAGCTTTCCTTTGTGTTTTGCCATTGGTAGCCCCTTGAGCTGAATGAGTGTCCCTGGTTTTCCAGCCTAGTCAGTAACTGCTGGGGTCTACACACTGCAAAAACAGTCCTGCCCCTGTCAGCACTGCTTTGATCTTTGTACTTCCTTTTTTCTTCTTTTTACCCTTAAGGTCATCTGTGATGACCAAGTTGCAGTTGGTGGAAGCCCAGTGAGTCTTAAACAGGTAGAATTTCACACACTGAGGGAGCTCGTGCTTTGCCTTTTCTGGTCACTGTGCAGTGAAATAAGTGGAAGTCGGCATGAGAAACTAGAATCTCTGCAGGCTGTTTTGGTCACTGTTTTTAAACTTCCAATTGATGAAGTAAGCTTCTACTCTGACTTTCAGCGGAATTGGAATTGGCACCTGCGTGGATCCTGGGCCGTCATTTAGTCTGCCCGCCCTTGCTTTACCTGATTTATGAGAGGTATTTCCCTGTACAGAGGTGAAAGTCCTGACCTCTGAGGGGAAGTGGTTACTGCAGAACCTTCGATGATTTTGAACTCAGGAAAAGCAAGAAAAGCAGTTGACATTTTAAAACAGTAAGTTGAAATCTATCTGAGGTGCCCTATAGATTTTGTTCTTGTTTGGTGGTGCAGGGATGGAACCTAGGGCCCTAGGCATGCTCTGCCACTAAACTACACCGCAGCCCTGCCATGTGGATTTCTGATGAAGCATTCAAGGTGTCATCTTGGGTGGTGAGAACTGATTGGTAGATGAGCTGCTCTGTGTGTAGCCGGAAGTAGATGTGGAATGCAGAAAGTGAATCAATGTACTCCCCTGCTCTTCAGGCTGAGTGATGAGTGATAATCCCATTAGCAAGAGCCACTGTGTGAGAATCAATGGCTCTGTAGAATTTCTCTGGAAGCTGCCTCACTTTCAGTAGGAAGGTTGCTTGAATTGACTGGCTTGTTGGATCTGTGTCTCCAATATGGACTGTAGAAGGCAGTGGGGTTGTTGTGTAAGATGACAGGGAGGAGATGGAAGAATAGAACTTGAGTGTTAGAGGACACGTCTAAGGTGTCCTGCTTCTGCGTCTGCATCTGTGTCCCAGGGGGCTGGTGGGCAGCAGCTTCCTGGAGCAAGGGTCCCTGCTGTGGGAGTTAGCTCTTCTGTGTGCTTCTGCACTCACATGATCACTGTACCAGCTTGTGCTTCAGAGGCAGCAGGTACATCGTTAGAGAAGCAGAGATCTGTTTGAGTTTATTCCGTTCATGTCTGGAAAAGGTAGGGGATGCATATTTTGAAACCACACAAGTCAGCATAGTTGATAGTAACATAACCAACCCTCATAGCTTTGCACGCTTCCCTTGAGGAGTATGTGTGCCTTACTGGTAGGCTTAACAAGGAAGAAAGAACAGTGTTCTGTTCATGCTGATGAGACTGCTTCTGCCCGCCTGTTGGAGGGCATCTCTTGGTGCACATCCATGCACTGGCTCTGAGATGCTCAGCTGAGGTCAGGAAACCTGGCCTTGAAGAGCAACCAACAGTTTGGGAAGGGTTGTGAAATTAAATCATATTGCTTCACCACGAAGAATTTAAGACCTAACAGTTTTACACAAAAGGCATGTATAAGATGTGATTCCTGAAGAGGATAGAAACCCAACAGTCCAGATTATGAACAAAAATATTGGTTTAGAGTTTCAATCATGCATACTGCATTTTAAATTTTACAAAGACAGCTATTATTATCCAGCCCTTGTGTTTTCTGCAGTAACGAACACAGACTACAGTATGGGTAGTACAAGTTTCATCTACTTTAATTTGTGGCATGTTTTTGAAATTGAAATAATGACATATATACTGTGTATAGTTTAATTACCCAATGCAAATTGGCTTATTGCTCCACTTTTTTCACCATTAGGCCAAAGACTTTATAACCAGCTTTTATTCCGACCCATGCATTCAACAGATATCAACAGATTCAAACTTCCAGGAGAAGCAGGTGTGGCAACACACATCTGTAATCCTAGCACTGTAGGAGGCTGAGGCAGGTGGATTACAAGTTGGAGCACAGCCTGGGCAACTTAGTGAGAACCTGTGTCAAAATAATAACTAATCAAAAAGCCGGGGGATAAAGCTCAGTGTGAAGGCCTAGCGTTCAGTTTCTACTAACACACACACAAAAACCATCAAAAAGAAAAAACTGTCCATAGATCCAACTTCTTTAAGCTGTTAAAAGCAATTGCACTTTGAAGATGAACTTAAGCATTCTACATGGTTTATTCTTTAGAAGATCCTAAATTATGAAAAATGAAAACAAGATGCAATATATATGGGTACTAATTCCCCATGATAAAGTACTAGGTCCTGCAAACATGTACCGATAAAAAAGCAAAAGTTTTTTAAAAGAATCAAATCCTATAGTTCCAGCCCAAAAGGAATAATATCTAATCATATCATACTGAAGAGCGCTATCTTGACAATTAGCACTGTGGCTTGGTGGGACATAGTAATCATATCTGTTGAATGATTGACTGATAGTGTATTGTTTTGTGTTTATTTTTTAAATGGACAGCCTTTCTATAGAGAATAAAAATTACATAATTTTACCTTGCCTTCTCTTAAGAAAGCAGCCAAAAACCCAGTTCCTGCAGCCTAGATGTTTTATTATCCAAAGTGCACTTGAAGTTTATTAGAACAAGTAAATTATTTTAAAGTGCCTTGTGCCTTCCAGAAGAAGCATTTCATTCTGAAATAGGAGCATATGAACTGGAAAAGTGCTCGTAGTTCCAGAGTGTTACAGTGCTTGTCAAGTAAGGTAATAAAGTAATTGAAATGGTAAATGGTGCATGTACAAGTGAAGAACGGAACTTTTGGCAAAGTCAGAATTTCTCTAAACTCCACTGAAACTGTGGTTTCAGTATTAGGGTCTCCAGAAAGGGAAACTGCTTTCTAATCCCGGGTTTGCCAACGTGCACTAAAGTCCACCGCCAAAATGTGAACCCAGTTTGTGACCTCCAGAGTTCACACCCTAATACCCATCAATCTGTGCCTGTTAAAATGATTAGACAGAAACCCTCAAGGACAAGCAGGCACTCAGCAGATTACCATCCTTTCCCTTTCTTGTTCAAGGATTTTGCAGCACTGTACCACCAGGCCTCCTCATAATGAGGTTTGTGCGCCCTCTCTCAATTGCAGTATTTTCAAAAAGTCTACCTTGGAAATTCTGCAGCTGACCATTTATTCTTTGGGGACCCAATTTATGAAATGACAGATTAAGAGAGAGCAAATGCTGTAACACACTGCATCCCTGGTCACTGTCCCTGGGAGCCCTGTGGGAAGAGAGAGCCTTTATTCAGTGCCACTCTGCCCACTCAAGGGCTTATAGATTCTTCCCTTGACCCAGATACCCTGTCACTCACAAACATACATACCAGGTTTAAAAATTTATTTAAAAATTATACACACACATATAAAGTCTTTGTTATGGCCAATAGAAATTCAGTGTCTACATACAGAGCAAGGGTGTTGTAAAGTTCTCACTGCAGAATGTGCACAGCACAAGGTCTGTTAGTTAAAATAACAGAGGCATCTGTGGTAGTCACAGTTTATAAGTGAATAAAATTAATGCAAGGCACATAATTTATAGGATTACTTTTTTAATATTCACTCAAAAAGTCAAATGCAGACGAGTGTGGGAGATCTGTTCATGCACTAGAGATCCAAAGAATCCAGCTGCGGGCCTGGGTCTTATGGCAATGTCCTGCATGAGTCTAGCTGAAGACCTACAGGCCATGGCAATGTCCTCTGAGAGTCCAACTGGAGGCTTAGAGGCCATGACAATGTCTCATGCAAGCCTGTATCAAGGATCTGCATTGGGAAGGTCCAAAGGTCGGTGGTGGAAGCTAGAAAGTCTGCACCAGCAGGATGAAGGAGCTGTGCCAGCAGGCTGAGGGATCTGCACTGAGCCAGGAAGTGATACTCTATGTAAGGACCAGAGCTCCCTGAGAGTTCTGCAGCCATCCTCAGTGACAGTGAAGTCCCAAGCTCCTCCGATGATGAGAACAGCAAAGTTCGTATCTGAGCCAGTGTGACAAGCTTCTCTGAGAGAATCAGCAGCACCCCATCTTCCCTTCCAGTTTTCCTTTTATGCTGTTGGCAGTGATCCTCAGCGGAGCCTTCCACACCCAGCGGGTATTCCCGGTTGACTATTAGTTAATCCGCCACAGCCTTTCAGCCCCGTCTGTGGCTTCCCTCTGAGAGCATCATGTGAAGGGTGAATCTACTGCGTCCATCCCACTGCACAGTCAGTTTAGTCTGCAGCTCCTGAGCATAAATAAAACAAAATTGTTGCTATGTCCTAACTATCCCTGCACTGGTCAGAAATGTATGGGCAACTCATATTTCACAGGAGACTTAAACAATTGAGCTTTTCTTCTATGTGAATCTTTTTGCTAAATGGCACGCCCCAGTGTTTCTTGGCTAGATTTACTCTTTGCTAACTCGAACTGCAGAAGGAACAGCACCATGTCAAGTTAAACACACCACTAGAAGAAAAGTGCACTATTAAAAAATCATGGTTGCTTCAGTGAATTTTGTTTCGTTAAAATAAAAGTTATTTCAAAAATTGATTACTTTTACTATATATCATGTGGTTTGAATTATTTCAGTGTGAAGGCAAAACTGTGGCTCATTTATCACAGACTCCAAGTCTAATGTGGACCAGGGTGCAGAGGAGGACTCTTAGAGGTAGCAACAGGCCCTCATCAGTCTGCGTAATTAGTGGCTCTCTGCCTAGGCCTGGGATTCAGTTAACCAGTGAAAATAAATTACTTAATTGCCTTAGAAAATAATGTCTTCGAGGCAAAAATTTGAGGAATGAGAAAATGACTACTTTTGGACACATTCACACAAATTCCTAACTCATGTCTTACTGACATTTGAAAAACATTGGTTGTCAGACAGCTCTCCCGTGTGGCTTACTCTGCAGGAATAACTCCTGGTTGGTGCTTGGCCCTGGAGCCTTGATTTATAGATTCAGTGCCTTTCTCATGTAAATGAAGTGTGGGCTTAGTGGGGCCAGGGGAGGAGAATCTGAGAATTTACAGCCTGCAGTCCATCCTCTACGGAGGCTTGGCCCCTTTCATGACTTAGAAAATGAAGAGGATATGGAAGGCTGGAGATGATGGAGGCAATCTGAAGTAGAAAAGAAAAAAATCTATAGAAGGTTAAGGATAACATGAGATCAGATTTAGTTTACTATGTTGGGTATTTAGGAAGGTTCTGAGGGGAAAATGTAAACTCACTGCTTTATCTAAAATCAGAACTGAAAACTGAACGTAAGAGCTGGGAAGTAGGAAATGCACTCAACTGCCTATTTCAAACCAGGAAGTTTGGGAGAATACTTTCTGGAGGAGATGGTTGAAAATGGACCAAAATACAGCTGGTCCTTTTCCTATTCCTTTAACTCATTGACCTATTATGCTGCCAGGACGTAGTGAGGCGCAGAAATGTTATGTCTGCATAGGTGTAGGTGTTATCAAAGCCTTAGAGTCTTTTCAAAGATTTGACCAAAACGAAGATAATGGAGAAGTAGATAAAGACTTAGAGGAGAGTCCTCTAGAGGGTTGTCTTGAATGTGAACATAAAGGAAATGATCGAGAAAGTGAACCAGAGGTCTGGTGGGAAGGAAATTCAACGTCTCTTAGTTGAGAAGGGGAGGAAGTCACAAGGAAAGGAAGGTAGAGATTGACTAGCAATAGAACTTTTTTAAGGCATTTCTTGGCAGATTATCCTATTTTTGATATACTGAAAACAACAGACGTTTTCCCCACATTCTAAAAGTACATTAGAAGTCTGTATGTCTGGGAAATTAAAATCCAAAACGTGATATCTGACAATTAAATGTATTTCCCGGCTTACATGGCAGCGCACGAGTGACATTGTGTCTTTACCCAGTTTCCCACTGAAGACGTTTAACAGGCACACAGAATCTCCTAAGTAGTTCTTGGTTATATTACCATTCATTCCCCCTGCAATTATGGTTCCTTCTTATGATGCTTGGGGAAGGGATTCTGCTTCTCTTAGAAAATCTACTGTAACAGCCCAGGAGTTGGTCCACGTCGCTGAGAGCAGTCATTTCACCCTGTACAGAAACGGGTGGATGATTTGGGGTGGCTGCCCTGTGTTTGCCAAATAGCCATTCAAGTGCGGGAGAGTGGGCCTGCCGTGCTGTCTGCACAGCTGTCCCCAGCAGCTCCCCGTGCTGGCCGCTCGCTGGCCCCATCCTTCTTCACTTCCTCCTCTGATTCTAGCTTCTACCTCTGCCATTTCCCAGTGCACGCAGCCTCGGACCTCCAGCCATCTTTCCCTCCAGCCCTGGGATCAGCTTATTCTTTTGTTGGTCCCAGTGAGGTGCATACCTGACTTTTTCTTAAAATCAGATTTTATTTCGGGACAGAGTCTGGCCGAGTCACCAGGTGGGGCTGGAGCTGGGATCCACAGCTGACCCCCCGCTCCCCTCCCTGCACAGGGCTGCTCCCACCTGGGCCACTTTGCACCCCACCTCCACCCCCACCCCCATGACTGCTGGGCCCCAGGTCCTGCTCACCCTCGTTCTGGGCCTCTCGGGGAGGACTTCTGCAGTCACATCTGTATTCCCCTGCATGCCTTGAGTGCTCTGAGGGAAAAGCGTCTTCCTTTTGGTACCAGGAATAGAACTTAGGACCAGGCACTGTGCCGCTGACCTATATCCCCGGCCCAGGGAGATGCATCTTGAGGGGAGCAGTTTATCTTACTCAGTTTTATACACACAGTCCTTTGTATGTTTGCTGAATGAATAGTTGACAAAAGGACTTGTTAGGGACCCTGCTCCTGTGTTGTGTGGCAGTGGGCAAGGTACAGCAGTAATTCACCTCTCTGAATCTTATTTTCTCTCTGTTAAAAAAACAAAAGAGAGGGGTTAGATTAAATGAATCTTACTTCTAAAAAACTTTCATTGGGTTTTTGAGACAGGGTGTTACTAAGCAATTTAGGCTGGCCTGAAACTCACCATGTAGCCCAGGCTGGCCTCACACTTGAGCTTGCTTCCATTCCCTGCCTCAGCCTCCCCAGTGCTGGGGTTACAGGCATGTGCCACCATGCCCACCTCATGTCTTTGATACAGCTGCGTTAATTAGAAAATGCCAGGATTTTTGGCCACACTGCCATAGGTCAGCCTCGGGGAAATGGATGTGCAGGTGTGCGGTCTCTTTGCGTTATCAGCGTGATCCCGGGTACGACCTGGTGGATCAAGAGCTGTAATTTTTGGTTCCAGTTTGGTTTCTTCCTGATATCCAGATGTTTCTGTGGTTTCATCTTTTCTTATTCAATTAGTACCTCATGTTATATTTCTCCAAAAAAACTGATGGAAAATTTGAAACAGAAATTGAATATAAAATTCAATACTTGAATTCTAAATTGAGCAAGTTCTACACAGAGCACTGGTCTCACTCGTTGGAGCTGTATTTAGAGGAGAAGGCAAGAGGGCACCAGTGATGGTGTGTGTTGAATCTGCACGTGTTATAGAAGGAAAGCAGTGTATAAAGCTGACAAATCCCGAGAAAAAGATGTGAACATGTAGTTGCAGATGTGAACAGCACCACCAGGTAAACACAAAAGAGAAAGTGATGAGCTACAAATGTTCATTTCTCTGAAAAGCAAGATTGGAGCGGGGGGGGGGGGGGCTAGGGACCCTTTGTTTTTCCATAATAATGATAATTGTTTGCTATTTCTTCTCGCCGCCCCCAGCTCAGTACAGTAGATAAGTTCCATACTGTGTGGTGCATGCGGTGGTGCATGTTTATTCATACACACACTGTGAAATCACTAAGCCAAACTATGATAAGTCTGACTCCACGTTTTAAAAACTGTAATCCCTGAGTACTGAGGAAGCCTTTCTCTTGCAGCAGGTGTAGTTTTGCTTCCTGGAAATACAATGCCGAACAAGATGGATTTCCAGATCTTCATAAGCTCATATCACAGAATGCTTTGTTTAAAAAGTTGTCTTTGTAAGTTAACCCTCATAAACTGGAGGGTTGTGGGATGGAAGCCATAGCTAGCTGCTCCCTCCTGGGTCGCTCCAAAGGGTCACATCTGTATATCCTAAAGGGCACACAGATGTGTGTTTGTCTGAGCAGTCAGTTGGGAAGGGCTCCACTGCTGGTCTCAAGGGTGGGAAGACCCAAAAGCAAGCCTGATTCTGATACTTGCAAATCACTGTGGTGTGTGTTTGGTGGAAAGTCTTTGTTGTGATTTCTTCGCTATGATTTTGCCTCCAGGCTGTCTATCACCATGTGAGAACCAAGCCATGCTGGCTCACGTGATGGAAATAGGGCTGGGGTGTAGCTCAGTGACAGAGTGTTTGCCTAGCAAGCATGAGGCCCTGGGTTCAGTCTCTAGCACGGCACAAAAAAGCAAACAACAACAACAACATCCCAGCATACAGTACATATTTTATGAATGTTTGAAGATTACTAAAAACAAAGTGAAAGTCAAAATAAATCAAGTCATATTCAGAGTCAAGAGAACTGCATGAGTTTTTCTATATTTGAACTAAAGAGCACTGATCTCTAACTCATAATCTGTGAGAGCTCCTTGCTTCTCAGTCTGACAGTACATACACTTGAAAATGGTCCTCGAGGCAAAGACCAGACGTGGAAGTTAAATTGCATCATGCTATGGTTTCAGGGAAGAAGTCTGTAGGCTTAGAAATTTAGAAGGAAAGTGTCAGAACACGAAGGCCAGTAAATGTAATTCCTCTCCATTGAGGACTGAAAGACCTCAGACTCAGCAGATGTACTGCATCAGTTTTCACGCAGAAGCGGAAGGCAGGCCCATCCCAGGAGTGACTTTATTCATAACATGCAAATCTGTATAATTCTCTACAGTCCTTAGAGAACGTCAACAGCCCCACAGATTTATCCTCAGCAGGTTTTGTGTTCGTGAAGTGTTATGTAGTGTTAATAAAGATGAGTTTCACTTAGAATGGCATCTACCTTTTGATATAATTTGTTGTTGTTGTTGTCTTTTTGAGACAGGATTTTGCTATGGAGTTCAGGCTGGCCCTGAGCTCACTTTGTAGCCCAGGCTGGTCTTGAACTCGCAATGATCCTCCTGCCTCAGCCTCCTGAGTGCTGGGATTACAAACCTGTGCCACCACACCTGGCCTACCTTTTGATATAAAAGGCACTTAATTACAATATGATTGAAAATTGTCCAAAACATCTTTTTGATCTTGTGAATGTTACTGAGCTTTGATTATGAAAATGACCATAGGCAAAGATTTGTTCCAGTGGTGTACACAGGAAAGCATTTAATCACCTTCAGCAAGAGAACCCCATTCCCCATGGTAAGGGGGGTGAGTCAAATACAGTGAGAATTTAGACATTTCTTTTAGATGGCAAATAAAGTCATGCTTATTGTGTTTTATTAGTTCTAAGAGGCAACACTTTCTTCCCTGCCCCTAATCCTATATGTTTGAGGATTCTGTTGATATCTTTCTGTTACTAGTTTCTGATTTAATTGCCTTGCATTTTGGTAATATATTGTATTAGTCAGCTTTTCATCAATCACTATAACAAAACTTGAGAAAGACTTCAGTTCCTGGCTTTGGAGGTGCCCATCCATTCCCAGGCGGGCCTCCAGTGGACAGGACATCGTGGTGGCCATGCACAGTGGAGCAAAACCACTTGGCCCAGGAAGCATAGAGAAGAGAGAGCTGGCAGGGCCAGCACCCCGTCACCCTTCCAGGTCGTGCCCCCTGTGACCTGAGGACTTTCCATGGGCCCCACCTCCTAACAGTTGCACTGACTCACAATCGCATCCCTCCAGGGGTGAGCTTTTAACCTACGAGCCTTTGGGGACACTGTCGCCTTTGGGGACACTGTTGAGTCCTTAGCACAGGCTCAAGTGCTTTCCCTGGAATCTACTGTGACTTGTTTTGTGGCCCAGCACATGGCCATCTCTGTGAATATTCCACGTGCACTGGAAACAGATTGCGGGCACTGAGGGTCATTGATGGTGTAGTTCCTGAGTCCTACTGCCACGGTGGAAAATGTGTCCCCTCTAAAGTTTATGTGCTGGCACAGAATGGCCAGCATGCTGGTAACAGACAGGGCCCTCCCTGGCAGTGGGTTATAGAACCCTGCAGGATGGGAGTAGACGCCTCTGCCCCTTCCCCTCCCCTCTGAGTGAGGACAGCATCACCATGTCATGTCCCACACCCCCATATACACCATACAGCAAATTCTGGCACTTCGATCTCCGGCTTCCAGTCACTAGAGCTGGAGCTCTAGTGGGAGATTTGTGTCCCTTTTCAGTTGCCCAGTCTCAAGTATTCTGTGATAGCAGCAAAACAGGTCACGCTGCTTGTGGAATCTGCTTTATCAATTAGTGTTGTAGCATTCTCTGCTTCTTGTATTTTGAAGCACTATTCACAGGAGGATGCACATTAAATGCATTGTTTGTCCTGGATGAATTAACTTCTTTTAGTTCTTACATATTTTCCTCTTTGTTCCTGATAATATTTCTTCTCATGAAGTCTACTTTATTTGATAATATAGCCTGCTTTTCTATATTTAGTGTTTATGTGACATAACTAACATAATTCTCCCTCCTTACACTTCAAAATGGTATCTTTAGTGTTAAAGCACAATTCTTAGGAAGAGCATGGCTCTGGACCTTGCGTTTTTAAATCCAGTTTCCCCATCTCTGCTTCTAGTGCACTGAGTCCATTCCATTTAATGTGATTATCAATAGGTTGGGTTTAAGGCCCCATCTTTGGTAACAGTTACTTTATTTATTTTTCCTTTCATTGCCATTCTTTAATCCTTTTTGTTCCATTTTATTTCTTTCATTGGATATTTCCTAAAATTGCGGCATGGGAGGTTATGATGTGTGCTTGAGTCTACAGGGAATCGGCACTACCGTGGTTATAACATAGACACTGGACAGCGCTATCCTTGTGTTTGTTCTCTTCCCTCCCTCGCGCTGTTACTGTTACACAGCTTCTGCACACGTTATAGATCCTAAAATAGATTGCACTGTCTTGGATGGTTGTCCATGTAAACTAAGAAACGAGAAATCACAGCCTTGTGCTGACCCACATTTTTGTCACATTGGGTATTTTTCATTCTTTCATGTAGGTCCAATCCCTCTTCATAGACAACCCTTCTCTTCAGCAAAGAACTTTCTTTAATATTTGATCCGTTCCTCCGCTAATGAATTAGCTCTTGCTCATTATTTAATTTTAATTTTAATTTTTTGCAGAACTGAGGCTCCATTGCGTAGCCTCTCACCCTAGGCAAACTCCGTACCACTGAGCTGTGTCGCCGGTGTTTTTCCTTTTCTCTTTATTTTAAATGGAGTCTTACTATGTAGCACAGTCTGCAGTGAACTTGCAGTTCTCCTGCCCCATTCTCCCAGGAAGCTGGGATTACAGGAGTGCTCCACCTACACAGCTTCATCTTTGTCTTTAAAGAGTATATTTGCTATTCCAGTCTGATCTTATTTTTTTCACCACTGTCGAGATGCCCTTACACAGTGTTGTAGCTCTCACTGTTTCTGATGATGTCAGCTGCCGCACCCGCTCCTGTTACACTACGTGTAAGTACCCCTTTTCTCCCCGATGCTTCGGAGAACTTCTTTCGTCACTTGTTTTTAACAGTTAGAAATATGCCTAAGCATGATTTTATTTGTTTATATCTAACATGGGAATCACTGAGATTCTTGGGTGTGGGGGGTGATTTTTTTAAAATCAACCTCCGAAAAGTCTCAGTCATCATTTCTTCTGTCTTTCCTTTGGGGGACCCCAAATCGCGTGAACTGCTGATGTGCGTAGGTTCCCTGAAGCTGTCGTGGTTTCTGTTGCCTTTCCTCTCAGCTCCACATTAGATAGTTTTGTTGATCATTCTTCTTGTCTGCTGATCCCTTCCTTCCTATTCTGTGCACTGAGAAGTCCATCTCATAAGATTTCTCTACAATTCTAGAATTTCTATTTGGTTCTTACTAAAAAAAAATCTGTAGCCATTCCCTATCTGTTCATTCATATGCCCATCCTTTTCTTTACATTATTGAACACACTTGCTGTTAGCTGTTTTAAAATTTTGCTTGCTCATTCCATCTTCTGTATCTTTTCTTCCTTCTTAGCCATAGTTCCTGCTTCTTTGAGGGCTTCAGCAATTCTTACTGTACAATGTGGATGTTACATTGTAGAGTTTATCTTTCTTTGTTTTGTTGTACTGGGCAATGAATTTCTCAGTGAGTCACCTGGTCTTACTGAGACAGGTTTGAAGTAGGCTTTATTGTAATTTAGGGTGGTTTCCTAGTTCTCATTGCATGGTCTTGACTCTGAGGTCACAGCTGAGTGTTCAGGATGTCCAGGGCATCTCGGGGTGCTCTGACCTCTTGGCTTTTTCTTCAGCACCTGTAACCCTACCTACTGTCTCATGGACTCCTAGCTCCTGCACTGGTCTCTGATGGTGGCCAGAGGGACCTGTCAGCAGGTTTCCGAGGCTCTTGTCCCCACTGTGAATCTTGTCCCTTCAGCCCCATCTATTGAGATTACTGCTGTTTGGGTCTCTGGCCTTGGGTCATGGTTTAGAAAGTGTCCTCGGTGAAGAATCAGGGTGAGTGCGCTGCTTGTAGCCCTATGACAGCTGTGGTTCAGTGTTAAGTGTTTCTAACAGTTTCACATTAGAATGTGACTAGAGCAAGTTCAAGTAAGTAACTCTTACTCTGTCATGATGGAAACCAGTCCTCTGTATTCTCACAAATGTGATAGGGAAATGCTCCCTACAGGCAATAAATATTAATAAAAATACTTAGTGCCTACCAGTTTGAAAATACAAAAAAAAAAAACCCCTCCCATCTCTACTTTTTAGGCACATACATTTACTAAAGAAGATTATAAATATGTAGGTAGAGTTAGATTGTAGTAAACTATGACACTATCAAGTATTAAGTGACCAGAACACATGTCAGAGACCTGCTGTGGGCCAGAGGGTGTGAATCACAAGGAGAAATGCAGGGGCTGAGGGAGTGGGTGATACTTGGGGAGGAAATACGGCATTTCAAGATGTGGGGCAAGTGTGAACAGCACACAAATAGGCAGGAATGAGCAAGACCTTTTCACACAGTCAGACTGACTGCAGTAAAGGTTTTGGTTTGGTCTCAGTCCTTATAGTAAAAGATGATTTAGTATAATACAGTATGCCGAATGGTTGAGGTCCTTGAACTTTATCACAAAAGTGATCAGGCAATAATGTGACAGGCCTGCAGGGAGGGAGAAAGAGGAGAGAGAGGAGACGGGAACTGTCCCCCGGGATGAGGTGGTAAAGGTCTGCTGGGTGCACAGTGCACGCAGAAAGACAGGACAGACACAGGAAACAATGCACAGAAAAGATCAGCCCCAGTTGGTTATGGACTAGCTCTGTGTGAGGATGAGGTATTGGCAGAAATTAAGGCTCCAGAGTAGAGCACGTTGCCCCAGGGGTGGTGGATTTGGTTTTTCAGATGAAAACATTCAGGGATTCGAAGCACTGTTAACTTGTTAATAGTGGTACCATTACTTATGGCGCTGTCGGTGAGCTGTTCACATTAGCACCTCCAGCGTCTTCACAGCCTGATCCTGTGGGACCCCATGATGTTTTGGGCTGATGTGCTGCTCTTCGGTTTACCTGGGAATTGAGCAAGCCACTGTCCCAAGGAGGGCTCAGCTAGGTGTGCAGCTAGTGAATTGCTGCTATAATAACTCGCCCTGCCCCGCATTGCCAAGCTGACACTCCCTGCTGCGTTGTCTCGCCTGTTTGTCTCCCTGCTCACTAACCTGCTGGATTAGTTAACTTTGCTGCACAGAAAGATCACCACAAGCAGATCGAAACACAAACACTCATCATTTCTTCCGACTCTGTGGGCTGTGTGGGCATCTGGCTGTCAAGTGGCATTTCACACAAACTCTGGTTTTAAATACATATGTGCTCTTATATCAGCAGCCAGCATGGCGTTTTCTTTCTTCCTTTCTTCCTTTCTTTCTTCCTTTCTTTCTTTCTTCCTTCCTTCCTTCCTCCCTCCCTCCCTCCCTTCCTTCCTTCCTTCCTTCCTTTCTTTTTTCCTTTCTTAGTACCAGAAATCAGACTCAGGACCTTGCACTTGCCAGGCAGGTACTTGTGCCACTGAGCTGTATCCCCAGCCCTTTTTCTTTTTTGGAGGTGGCGTCTCAGTGTGTAGCCCAGGCTGGCCCAGAACTCCTTTTTGTAGCCCCCGCTGGCCTCCAAATCACGATGATCCCCAGTGCTAGGATGACAGGTCGGCACCATCATGCCCAGACTTTTTTTTTTTAAGACAAGGTCTCACAGTGTAACCCAGGCTGGCCTAAAATTTGAGACTATCCTCCTGCCTTAGTACCCTGAGTGCTGGGATTACAAGCATATACCACCACATCTGGCTGGTGTTTTCTATAGACTTCTTTTCAGAGAGAATTTATTTTCTTTCTGTCCTTGGAAATATTCTCAAGAGATCGTTTTTAGACGGCAGCCATCACTGGAATGACTATGTTTTGGTACTTTTGTGTCCCCTGGTGATCACTTTGCATGTGAGGTCAGCACCCTGCCTGCCTGCCTGTCCGGCTCCTGTTACAGAAGCGAGAGACCTGCACAGCCAGGAGATCAGAGGCAGAAGAGGGGACTTGCAAAGAGGAGAGCACCAGGTGGTGCCCAAGTGGTGTCTCCCAAAAAAAGGAGGCAGAGTGATTCACTGAGGAGACTTACACATATCCACACCTCATGTGAGGAGCACATTCCTGCACACCTGCAATTGGAGGTTGTGCTGCTTCCTTTGGTGCATGCCCCAAACACAGACAAGGCAAGAACTTAGCATTGTAATGAAAATGCAAAGAGAAGGTTCCCTCTGGGTCACCTGGAAGAAGGTCTGGGTTGGGCTCCTTGGAATCAGTTCTCTGCTGTGATGGGAGTGGGTGGTTACCATGGTTACCATGAATGGTGGTTACCTTCTCCCTGCATCCCTGCCCTGCAGTTGACACTAAGGGTGGACTAGCCCCAGCCATAGCACTGGGAGACCTGGGGCAAAGATTCCCTGTTGCAGTAAACAGTGTTGTAAGCCAGTAGGAAAATCCCATCCACCTCGCAGGCAGGGCAAGAAGCCTGGAGGGTGCAGTCTGATCTGCCGGTGTCCCCGGCCAGCCTATCCAGTGACTCCAGCTCCTGCACTTCAGCTCCCCTCACAGGTGTGTTTCTTGGGATGAGGTAAGAAGTGAGTGGAACTTGTGAAACACTAGCAACAGTGCCTTCCCCTGAGAAGAGGCAGGCAACTGAGCTCTTCCGGTGGGCCAGGCGCTGTGCACCAGATGGCATCTGTCAGTCAGTCCCTCCCCCTACATATTTTCCACCTTTGGGGCTGGACAGTCCCAGTCTGCACACTGGAAGCCTCAGGGCCACTCACCCACATGTGACAGCCACACAAGGTCCCAGACATCGCCTGAGGACAACATGCAAGCATTATATCCAGTAGGGGCTGAATCACTTTGGAGAGGGAATGTGGCAGGGTACTCATAAATGTGCATGAAAAAGAGAGAAAATCCTAGATTTGCCTCAGAATGCCTGGACCCTTTGCTTCCACATTCTTCATGCCTTGTGCAGGTGAAGTGGCCAGCATCTGCTGCGTGTCACACACGGTGCTGATAAACTTTGCAAAAATGAGCCAGCTGAGTCTTCTCCATGGTCTGCTAGCTGACAGACTTGCGTCCTGTTCACCAGTTATACCGCAGAGCACTCGCCTCTCTCACTGGGTAGCAGTGGTCACATTATACCCACGTGAAACAACATGGATACAAAAACAGAAGGGCAAAAATAACTTTTTACAAATCTCAATGTGGTAGCTTATAAATATCGACTCCTTTACAAAACCTTTGAGAAATCAGCTGTTCTGAAAAGAGCAATTAAACCCACTGTCAGTTTTGTTCCATCACCGTTAGCCCAGAATATTGTCAGAACTGTGTAAATAAGTGGCCTTTTCAAAGTGTTTCCCTGCTGCAGTGCTTATGAATGAGCATTCCAGAAGTGCACACCAAGTGTTGGCTCCTTCCTATTTCATTCACTTCTGTCATCAGTTGTTAAAATGTCAGAGTTAAGTTTTTAAGTGAACACAGGTTCAATTTTCTACTTTTCCTTAGTAAAAATACATTTCCACTTACATAATTTAGTTAGAAAATTAAAATACACAAATATATAACTTAAAAGTTTCCATGTTACTGTATATATACATATATCTGAATTATTAATAATTTTGTAATATTTAACTTATGAATATAGGATAATTACAATTTAGCAATCTACTATCAAAAGACATAAAGATTGTTTTGTTTTTGTTTTGCTACAGTGAATGTCCTTATTTTTTTCACACTTGCTCAGGCAGTTCTTTAATGTGAACTCATAAAGGGGGAATTGCAGAATCAAGAGTTACTTTCCTTTGAGCGTTTTATATTCTATGCGGTGTGTCATTGGGAAGCCGTGTCCTGTCTCTGCAAGGACCTGGCACCTCACCTCCGTGGGCCTCGGTTCTTTGTGCCCTGATAGAGAATTCAGTCATGATGGGGCGTGCACAAGTCTAGGCAGAGTTCACTGTAAAGTGGATACAGAGATGGTTACGCCGTCCACGAGTTACTCGTGGGGTCCAGGAGCTCTGTGGTTAGGGAGCCTTTTGACAGTTTACTAGGAAGTTACTTAGGAATTTCACAATGTCCTCTGTCCTTTTTAGATGGTCAGTGATTCCCCAGGGGATTTCATCATGTCAGGAACACACAGAAGAAATCTAAGCGGGACAAGTTCTCCATTTAAACCCGGCCTGCCCAAGGCAGGAGCCCTTGCCTGGTGTCCTTGGGCTGCGGGTGGTGGCAGCCAGGAGCACCGTGGGCCTGCCTGGAGTTTGACAGCCAGGTGGCCAGGTGACCAGGTGGCCAGGTGTTGGGAGGGCTGTGTATAACGTTTGACCTTAGGGTGTCCCTGTGCTCAGCTGGCTCGCCTCAGGTCCGAGACCTAAGAGGTTGTTACACCTGTGTTACTCACCAGCGCCTTTGTGTCTTACCTGCAGTGTCTGCCACCTTACACGTACTCCTTCTGTCCCTTGGGCCCCCTAATGTCCAGCTATGCCTGCTTAGTGCCCGTGTGCACAGACCTGCTGTTGTGTTTCCTTTAAAAAATTCTTCCTCAGGAAAAGGCTTCAGCATATTTTTCTCTATCAATTTGCTATCCAACATAGAAATGGTGAAAAGTCACTTTTTCATAGTTTCACCTTTATTGTAATCCAAGATGAGATTAAAATCTAGAAACTAGAGACACTTACCCTCTGAGTCCCAACTCTTCCCACCTAACACTGTGTTTTTTACACTGCAGATTTGGTCCTTGGTGGTCATGGACTCATTTAAGTGGGTTTCCAAATTTTTGTAGTGACATCTAATAGAACAGCATCTGCTGCCCACAGTGGCTGTCAGGAGGAAGGTGTGGACCTCACTGGGCCCACAGGGTGGCCGTGGCAGGGACGTGCATGGTCCGAGCCCACCCTCTTGGTGCAGCCCCATGGCTGTGAAGCACATACCCACGCATACAGCCTGGCTGCCAAGGAGCCCGGAGGCCAGGCACAGTGTGGGTGGGACAGTCCCAGACACTTGGGACATGACCACTTGGCTTCCACAGGGTTCATCATGCATGCAGAGTAAGGCAGAGCCGGGCTGCACATGATGATTTTCATGAGAAAAGCGCCATTCCTGGGTCTTTTGTCACCAGTTGGCTCCATTTTCTGTTTCTCTTTCTATGGGGAGAAAATCCTCCCCGCACACTAGGGAGAAGGGCCGCTGGCTCAGGTCTGCCTTCCTGTTTCGGGGCCCTTCCTCAAGAGCGCAACCTGGGCCAGAGGGAGGGAGGAGGCAGGTGGGGGTGCGGAAGGGGCTTTCCCTGGGCCTTCCTAAGCCACCTCAGGGCCTCGGTTGTGTTTCAACATCTGACAAATAAAACCTGCTTCTACAACTAATGCAAATTCCTGGGTGATTCATCCTTTCCCAGTGATTCTTAGGTTTGTTTGACATTTTATTTTTAAATTATAAGTTGACATCGATGTCACCCCAGGGCTCCTCTCCCCTGCAGCTCTGCCCAGGCTGCTCGAGTTGAGCTCTAAGTGGCCACCCACAAGCCCCTCAGCCTCAGCCTTCAAACTGTGCTATTTAAGCGGAGCTTCCAACATGGGAATTTGGCCTTCTGTCTAGCCTAGCCTTAATAGAGTAAGCTTCCTTGAGTTTTTCAATTTAACTTTCACTCTTTTGGCCTCTGAGCTAGTTGTATCCTCTAACCCCCAGTTGGATTGTTAGAGTAAGAGTGCTTTCGGCTAAGTCTGCACACCTGAAGGTCCCTGAAGCCACCCAAGATTCAGTTTGTACGTAATCAGCCTCACAGGACTGGATGAATGAGTGGGGTCTGTTTCACAAACCGGCATCTCCTCTCAGCTCAGGAAGACTGTGGGCTGCACTGTTTGGAAAGACTTGAGAAATTACCCCAGTTAATGGAAAATCTGAAGCCAAGAAAATGGTCTTATAATTTTCATCGAAATTTGGGCTCCAGTGGTGTTAAAAGGCTTGGGATTTTCAGAACTTGTTGTGGTTGGTATTAGCTTTGTAGTTTGATGTTACTTTTTTAGTAGTATTTATATAACTGGAAGTTATGCTAGTATTATATCTACACTTACAATAGTTATACAATTCTTATACACACACACACACACAATTTATAAATACATACAGAAATCCAAGTTGAACCAGGTTGAGGGCACATGCCTCTAATTCCAGCACTATGGGAGGCTGAGGCAGGAGGATAAAAAGTTTGAGTCCAGCCCCTGCAATTTAGTGTCTTAATGAAAACTTTTCTCAAAATAAAAAATAAAAGAAGCATTGGGATGTAGCTCAATGCAAAGATACCGGTGTCAGTCCCCTGTGCCACCAAAAAAAAAAAAAAATTCCAAGCTTACCAAAGACTGGTATGACATTTAAATGCCGTGTTCTTCGAATAGGCGTTTTCAAACTAACACTGAGTCCAAGCTCAGCAGTGCTCCACCTTTCACCTAAGCCCATCCTCCCAGATCTCTCCCTTCACCGAGGAGGACCAAGGCTACCGTGGGTCTAAGACCACACTCCTTGAAGGTGCAGAGCGCCTGCATTTCAAATAACCCTTCCCGTTTGCTGCATCGGGTCAATTTCCACTTTCCTTAACTGCTTATCTTAATAGATCTTTGTTTAATTGTGGTACCCGAATATTTTCAGTCTCCAGTTTCCTGTTTTAGGTGCATATTTCCCACATAACTGCATGAACTGCATGTCGTGTGGGACTCAGATGCTCCTGGCACAGCTGTTGGGATCACACACCGCTCCAGTCCCCCTGGGACTCTGAGGGAGGCGTACAGGGCTCTGGGGAAAGAGGGTGCCCCCAGAATCAGGTCTGGGTCATGGTACTGGGCTGACCCTGACCCACATCACCCCTAGTGTGAGCTGCCTCCTGTCACAGCCACTCTGTCACGCAGCATGGCTCAGGGACCCAGGCTCCATCCGTCCCACTGTCTACCATTGCCTGGAGCACTCACCATCCCTCTGCGGCGGAGCCAGGGCTTCTCTACTTTGGTTTTATCCTGTGGGAAAAGGAAAGCAGTACGGAGGACGCCCTGCCAGCGTTTGGTCTGGTGGCACCTGCCCTCCGGCAGGTCGGGGCCACACATGTGCCCAGCTGCAGCCCCACACACCCTTCAGCACTTCAGAGCATCACAGACTTCTCAAAGAAATGCATGAATTTGCTTCAGCAATTTGCATTTGTTCTTTTTTTTAAATTTTATTAAAGAAGGAAAACATACTAACAGACAGACATCCATTTACAAAATAGCGTAAGAACAATACAAGCAGTACAGAGTTACAGACAAAGTGGTAGGAAATTATCAATGGTTGCGGTATTATGTATTGATATCTTCAAAGTGGCTTCTCAGGAAAACAAATAAAGACATGCAAGACTGATCAAATAATTAATCATTAACTGTTCCTTTCAGTAAAGAGATAGAAGTCAGTAGTACAACTATGTCAGCTATCCTGTATATATACACATAATTTCCCTTTCTTTTCTCTTTTCCCTCACCCCAGTTGCTCCTTACTTTTGAGCATGTTCCTTTCATTTCACAATGTCTGTCCTACCTCCTAATTTTTATTCACTCTTTCAGGTTCTTACATTAGTGAGACAATACGTTGCTTACACATGGAAGTCTTGTTTATTTCACTTATGAGTATGTTCTCCAGTTGTGACCATGTACCTATAAAAGCCTCAAGTTTATCTTTCTTTATAGCTGAGTAATATTCCATTATATAAAAGTACCACAATTTTTTTATCCCTTCCTCAGTGGATGGACATTTCGGTTGCTTCCACAATGTAACAATTACAAATTGCACTGCTATAAACATGGGTGCACACATATCGCTGTGATATGATGTTTTCAGATCTCCTGGGAAAATACCCAGAAGGGAAATGGCTGGGTTGAACGGGACCTCCAGACCTAGTTTGCTGAGGATGTATTTGTTCTTAACCTCGTCTTTAAAAAAAAAATTCTCATTTTTCAGGTTACATGCCAAAAATTTAGTCTATGGGAATTGAAATAAAACTGACTTCTTAAAATCATGAAAAGGGTATTTCTTAAGCAAGCAAATGCCAAATATTCCTGGCCCTAGAGATACTGTGCCCCGCTGCCACACGGGCCTTCACCTTTGTAGCTGAGGCCAGCAGTGGGTTTGTTTCTAAGCCCCACGGCCTTGCTATAAAGGCCGCTAACTTTGTGTTTTTATGGCACTCTTGATAAGACAGTTTCTCTTCCACCTTGATGGTGGCAGGACCTTGGCAAAGGGCAACACTGCCCCATTCCCAAGCTATGCACAGCACTGGGCTCCTCAACCCAAGCACTCCAGAGCATGTGGGGACAGTTCTGGGACAGTCACAGCATGGGGGAAATAACATCCATAAAGGCTGAGACTGAATCCATGAAGTTTACTTGATAAAAAAAAAAAAAAAAAAAGCAAGTGTGCGAAACTCAGGCACTGTGAGCTCAGCATGGCGTTCAGGTCCTGCGTAAGCGGCAGTTCCTCACTTGTGCAATGTCCCCGTGTCAGATTTAGAAACCAAACAGGAACTGCACACGCCCCCCTCCTGAGGTCCACAGAGAGAATCGGTGTGGGCTGGCCACGTGGTGTGCTTTGTCCCTGTGAGAGTTCCGCGGCGATGGACTTTCTGAGGCACGTTCCAGTATTTCAGTTTTGTTTTGTTTTGTTTCGCTATACAGCTCCAGGATGACGGACGACGATCCGTATCTGGGAGGGCACGAACAAGTAAGTGTCATACTGTGGCAATCTTGCAGACAGTCTTATTTCCATCTGTTCAGGTTTCAAAACTAGAGGCAACACTAGTCATTCAGTGTTAAGAAAACTTGAAAAGCAGTTTGTAAAAATTTTTAAGTTTCTTGGCCCCTCCAGATAAAGTTGATGTGGACATGCATAAAGTGGGTAACTCACCCCGGCGTTTTGCATGAACGTGTGTGCAGCAGGTCCGACGTCGGCCACTGTGCTGGTGTCCTAGGACAGCTATAACATGTTAGTGCAAATGGGTTCCGACAATAGAAATGTGTTCTCTCCCTGTTCTGGAGGCCAGAAGTCAAAGTGAGGGTGCTGCTAGGCAGTCTCCAGGAGAACTGGACCCATGTCCTATGTGTCTTCAGGTGACTGCTGCAACCCTGGCATGCTGGACTGCAGCGGCAGCACCTCAGTCCCCGGCTCTGTGCCCTTCGTCCTCTGTGTCAATTCTGTGTCCCTGCATCTCCATCTCCTCTTCCTGGCATCTCGCACAACTTCATCTAACATGCTTCTCTGCCAAGACTGAGTTTTTAAATGTGGCACCTTCATGGCTACCAGGGTGTTGGACTTGATCAGGTCTTTTTTAAGGGGAACACAGTTCAACTCACCACAGCCCCATAAAATATTCACTTAACTCTTTCCTTATGAGGAGGCACATGGATGTAGAGAAAAGATCTTTGGACTTAGAATTCAGAGATTGTTGTATGAATGTCACTGCTGGTAATTGCCTGGCTCTTCAAACCCAGGAGTCCATACCTCCTCATCCTCCTTGTTCTCCTCTGACAACCAGAAAGGACAGCCCCACCTGCACAGAGATCTGAAGATTATGCTGGGAATGAGTGTGCTTTGAGCGCTCACTGCTATCAATATATTTAGCAGTCAAGAAAGGATAATAGGAACCAGGTATGCTGGCACACACTTGTAATCTCAGCACCTGGAGGCTGAGGCAGGAGGATCGTTGCAAGTTTGAGGCCAGTCTGGGCTGCAAAGTGAGCTCAAGGCCAGCCTGAACTGCACAGTAAGACCGTGTCACAAAAAGAAAAGTCCTACCTTTTTAGTTTGAAAAACTTCCAAGCCTACAAAAATGGAGTATAGTCCAACAAATCTACGCACATTTTGCTACTGTCTCCTCTCTCTCTCTCTCTCTCTGTGTAAAATTTTTGTGTATATAGAACCACTGGAAAGTAATTTTCAGACTCAAGTAATTCCATGCTGGTATTGCTTTGAATGTAATAATTTTAAGAAGTATTTAAAGCACTGATATTCATTCCTTAGTTATTTATTGAAGCTGTATTATGTACCAGAACACTGATGTTATAATGATATATAAAAATAAGTAGGGATATAGAAAAGAAATCAGACTGTGACTTCCGGGAGCTGCCATCCCGTGGTAGGGAAAGAGGCGCAGTGTCCTCGGGGCCATTGGTGCTGCAGCACCAAGAGAGGATAGACATGTTCACAGGGATGCCTCGGGGCTGTGGGGCAGGGAATCGAGAGTTGGGGAAGACAGCACTTAGCCTGGAAGGATGTTGTTGGCTGAGCTGGACCAGGCTCTGAGACATCCTGGTCTGAGATTCTGTATCATGTCACATTTAAATTTTGGTGCAACCATCTAAAACAATGCATTTCCATGTTTGCACATTCTAAGAACCAGCCCAAAAAATAGAACCCAAAACAAAATACTTTTAAGGGATCTGGTATCGTTTCTGAAATAAAATAGACACCAAGCAGGCATTATTCTTGGTGTAATGTCCTGCTCGCTCTAGAAAGAATGAATGTGCATTACTTTTCACATGAAAATGCTCCTTTCCAATTTTGTTGTGAAAGTGGTGATATCAGATAAACCTAGGAACATTTCCTTTGGTGGCACCATGAAAGACATTTTGGCTACTCATGTTATCAAAACCCTTTGATTTACCTTTCACTTTTAATATTTCTAACAATTAAAGACAAACTACCCAGCGTGAGGGCAGCGTCTGCTTGGTTAAACCAGCTTTCCTATCTGCACACAGGAAATGTTCTCAAGAGATGGCCCCATGCCACACAAGAGTAAAAGCTGCTGAAATGTCATTTTGAAAGTGTCTTATGTGGGCAGTTTCGTGCTCATCGGCAGCAGCGGCAGGGTGTGTTCTGGTGTTTCCATCCTTGAGGGGAGAGGGCCTGAGCCGTAGTTTCCTGAAGCTCACCTTTGTTGGGGAGATGTGGTCAGTGTGCTGGTGGGAGCTGGAGCTTGCTGTCCACCCTGATCTGGTCAACAACGTCACTGCTGCCACATAGCACAGGCTCTGTCTTCCTGGCATTTTCGCCCTTAACCTTGTCATTTCAGCCACCTGCAGGGCCACAGGGAAGGAGCCCTGGGCTGGGAGCTCAGCTTTGCAGAACTCATCTTTGCTGCCTGTATTTCTTTCCCAGCAAATGCTGGATGTATCAGTGACTCTTGCCCACCAGAAGTGAAGCAAGACGCTTTTTTGTTCTGCAACTGAAAGTTTGTATTCCTCACAAGTGAATCTGAGGCGCTCTTGATCTAAACACCTCTTTTCTTGCTTTTGCTTTAGCTTTAACTAGGCACGTGAGGGTCTGAGGAACCCAAGAGCACCCAGCAACTTGCTAATAAGGGCAAGGGGACAAATTGTAATACTTAAATTTATTTTTAAATACTGTTTCCAGCCCTCTTACAACCCTTTCACAGAAAGTGAAGTAAGGCCCGTTTCTAGCCCTATCCACAAACTTTGCAAAGAGATGACTTTTGTAGAATGAAAGCAGTGGGAAGCTCAGAAATAGGGATTTAAATTTCTGAGTGAACTAAGTGGGAGCATTTAGTTCCATCCAAATTGGTTAGTTATATGCATGCTGCTCTGATTCTCTGTGATAGTTTCATGTTGTTGAGGTAAGAGATTCCCACAAACTTGTGACTTAGGACAGCACCAGTCTATCCTCCTGTGGTCTAGACACAAATGAAGGCACTAGATTGTCCTCCTGCTGGCAGCCCTCCGAGGCCACCTGTGGTCCTTGGCTTGGGAACCTCCTGTCACCTACCTCCTGCTCCCATAACATACTCCTCACTACAGCTTTGACTTCCGGAACCTCTGCTGCCCAACCCACTGGTACCCAGGATAATCCCCTTACCTTAACACCTTTTCACCAACCACATATTCTAAGTCTGTTTTGACATCTGAGGTAGCATTTGAAGGTTCTGGAACTTAGGACTAGAGCATGGACACCTTTGAGGAGCTATTGTGCAGCCTGGCCCCTACACAACTTCATGCTTTTTGCATTAGAGTTGAAAAACACAAACGCACTCAGGGTTTGGTCCCTGCTCCTTAGCCCACATACTGCTTTCCAGTTATGCCATGAACTGTTCCAGAGCTGCTCTGTAGAATTCTTCCAACCCTGACATTGGGTGGATTAGAGCTACTTCCCATCATCAAAGAAATGCAGCTTCCTAGGACTATCTTCTTACATTTCTAAGACAATGAGCTGCAGTCATTCATTCCAAAAACATTAATTTTCCCCTCTGTGACGAGGACACATTTGGCCCCGTGGATGACCAGGCCCAGCTAGGTCCTGTCTTTAGGATTTGATGGTGGGGTTAATCCACTCAAATCCCTCTGTTAGCCGAGTTCCATGGACATGATAGTTTAACTAGGTTTCGAAAAGAAGCTTTAAAATCCTGCTTCAGGGTATTTTCAGATGTTTGTTGTTGTCTGTTTTTTTTTTGAGACAGGGTGTGACTATGTAGTGCAGGTTGACCTTGCACTCACTTATGTAATGCAAGCTGGCCTCGAACTCACATGGATCCTCCTGCTTCAGCCTCTCAAGTGCTGGCATTACAGGCATGCTCCACCGCGCCCACCGGTGGAGTTTTTGTCTTCAGTTTTCACTCGATTAATTTTTAGGTGTTGTGACTTTGCATTTTTAATATAATGTTGGGAAAATAATGATCAAAAGACTTAAATATTCTTCTTTACAGATGTTTCATTTGACTCCTCTGAGTCATGCAATATTTAATCCGGAATTATTCCCGCCAGAAATGCCCCTGCAGACAGGTAAGAAAAGACATCCCTTTTGCCCTGCTGCTTTGTTTTCATTTTTAAAAGTAATTGCAGTATTTGCTGAGAGTCTTTTCTAGAAGTTCAGTGGTGTCCATAGGAAGGAAATGATTAAACACCAATCATTTCACAGTTTACTTTCTTGAAATCTTTTTGCACAAAAATGTTCCCATCTCACCTGTTGGACTAGCAGCCATAGTTGCTGGTACCTGTTTAGGCAATGCAGAAGGAATCTGTTACTTAATATCAAGATTTTCCTTCTGCCCAATCTTGCTGAGTCCTCTTCCACCCTCTCTGTTTTGATCCAGTCTCCACTGCTCAGCTCTGCTCCCCGAAGGTTTGTCTGAGACCTCTTGTCAGCCACTACAAATATCATATAGAAGCATCTTTTAAAAAAACTTCAAACTTTGCATTCTGACTAATTGATTAAACTTAAATAATAATTCTTCTAGCACAACTGCATTAATTATTTGGATTCACAAACCATTTAATATAAGCTAGATACTAAGAAATTCAGCTCATTTGGCCTCCTTTGCTAATGGTTGACATTTGTGTGAGCATAGTCCGATGGGCCTTTTTACTGCTTTGTTTCATGGCTCCAGTCACACTGGGACTTAGATGTCAAAGCTGTGAGGCTGAATGGTGGCCCTTGTGTCTTAGGTGGAGGTGAACAGCAGGTGTCTCCCTGAGAGACTTCATCTCATTAAATCACCTCATCTGAAACCACTGTGGTACTCTGGTGTCCACCTTTTATTATTTAGATCAGATTTTTTTTTTTTTTTTTTTGCAGCTGTATCTTCAGTAGTTTTAGGAGTTCATGAAAGGGGAGAAAGTAAATCTCCTACACTTTCACCTTCACTTGTAAAAGTTGTATTAGAGAGATGTCTTACTTTTCTCCCCTTGTTGAGACAAAACACCCAACACCAAAATTAAAGGGGCAAGGGTTTATTTAGCTCACAGTTTGTAACCAGCTGACTGCAAGGCAAGGTAGACGGCAGACAGGCATCACAGGGGAAAAACAGGTCATGACAGGAAGAAGGTACCAAAGCAAGCAAGAGGAGACAGATCTCTTTTAGCCCCTTATGTTGTATCCAGGCTACCAGGATTAGGGTGGTGCCAAACTAATCAGTGGACTGATTTTGTAATCATATACCTTTAATCTCAGCACTGCGCCATGAATCAGTCACACTCTGGATTCAGCCTCCTCTGAAAAAGCCCCACCTTTGACTGCATGAGGCTTTGGGGGGACATCTAGACACAAGTCATGACAAGAGCCCTTTCTTTCCTTTCGCCACAAAGCTTTATCTAGGCCACAGTGTCTGAGGTCTTGTGATGTGCTGTCCAGCTTGAGCACAGGGTCAGCCTCCTGTAAACGGGCAAGTGTCTTGATAATAAGTGTTTCCTGTGAGCTTTCCAATTCTGGGGTTTAAAGTATTTTTCTTAGTATTAATGCTTTACTGAATATATAAGAACCTAGTTCTGTCCTCAGAAAATGCAGTTTATGAGTTTCATGCCTTGTGAATACCAAACAGCATCCAGAGGCAGATTTATTTTTAAAAAATTTTTTCTTGACATAAGTGTGCAGAGAAGTAATATTGTCAAAAGAGCCTTATCAGTCAACTTTCTGAGGTCAGAGCTTTATGTTATGCAACTAATGTTGCTATGATATTAGAAAAGCTTTCAGAATTATGCCTAGAAATCGTATTTTCCTGTTGTTACCCACCATTTTTATCCATATGTCTTCCTTCTCTGTTGCAATGGTATAGTTTAGATTTTATAGACCAAGGTGTATGGGATATTTATTCAAATTTTAAAAGAGTAGAGAAGTTATATAAACTGGTATTAATTTGTTATTTCTGTATGGATATTTTCAATCATCTAGGTTTCTTAAATCAAAAACCATTAGTAGATCAACTGCTTGTTAAAAACTATGGGTTAGAGTGTAACTGAGAGGCCTGTAGTTTAAATTTCTGTGCATGGCAGGATAGCACTTTTATAGAGCATAAACTTGGCCTCCCACCCAAAATTGGCCTTAAAATAAAGATAAGGACAGTGCATCTAGTTGATTTAATTTTGAATGTATGCTCTCGAGAAGAAAAATGGATACATTTCATGTAGAATTTCACATATTTAAAGGAAATTAAGTCCTACAGAAGAAAAGCAGATTCGTAAGTAGTTTTCAAAGAGTTAAGGAGGGAAGGACTTAAAGTTTAACATGACATCTTACCCACACATGGCTTCTTAGAAGCTATCTTCTGGTATGTTCTTTCACACCCTAGGAGAAATTTTTTTACATTTGTTACATTATCAGTGGTGTGAAAATATTTCTCTTTTTAACTGTTCTATTTCCTAAGTAAAAATTAAATTCTAGCCATTTTTTAAGATTATACCTACTTTTCTAAAAGTAGTTTAGAATGTTCAAGGCTGACTTTCATGTGGATGGAAGATAATTTCCCACCTGACTCCACTGACAAGTGATCCCCTATTCCTCTCTCCTGGAAGGGAGGAAAAAAATCAGTCAGGGTTAGGGTGCGAAGGCAGTATCTGTACTTAACGGCATCAGCTGAGGGCAAAAACCAGAGAGAGAGTGAAGCGAGAAGCAGGTGTGTGATGCTGGCCATGTCATCTCTTTTAATGTTACACTGAGCCCATTTTCTGTGGGGAACAAGCCGGCATCTAATGATGTGGAGACAGAAGCCAGTGTCACAGTGCCTAGGAACTGCTTGCTACTTTTAACTGGTATTCTTGTCTAAAAAAATTTTTGTTGGAGACAGGATCATGAAGGCAACAGTGCTTGCCAGCCATGAGCCTACTGTTGGGCAGGGCAGTCAACAAACATGGATCTACTGTGGTCCTCTAAAACTGTAAAAGGATTGTCCCAAGAGCAGTGAATAGGATATTTCAAACCAAGAAGAGAAATTATATCTCCATGAAATTATAGCTATAGAATTGATTTGAAGCCTATGTTTAAAAACATAACTTTGACTTGCTTTACATCTTTTACCAAATTTGAGAAGCCTCACAGTGTCTTTTGGTTTCTGTTTGTTGTTTTTGTTTTTAGCAGATGGTCCATACCTTCAAATATTAGAGCAACCTAAACAGGTAAGATGAAAGGGGTGGGACTTTCCCTACAATATTAGATCCCTACATCTAATATGTAGACCTCAAGCATTGAAAAATATGAAAAAGTTTTATAGAGGAAGTAGGCTATCTGGAAGATCAACAACCTGCCAAATTATATAACAACTTTGTTCATCTGCTTTCCATTTCTCTTATTTTTCTTGAACCTTGGTGTAGTTCTGTGAAACTCCAGTTAATTATAGATCTTTGGTATTCTGCTGTCTCCACCAGTTTAGCTATCAACCTTTCCCAGGAAGGCATGGATTATTTCCACCCACTTTCATCTGTGAGAAAATACAGACACAAAGCTCACATCCACGCATGTGTAGTCCTTCCCAGCCCCACTTCCTGTAGCAGGTCCAGCCATTTCTTTTCTGTCTGTGGAACTTGTAACCTAAGGCACTGAAAGTGCTGCTGTGTGTAAAACTTAGAATTCTCTTCCCTCTGGTACTAGTGTTAGACCCAAGCTCTTGAAGCTAGGAGAGGAGCAGTTTATCTTATCAGGCTCTTCCTCTAAGCTCTGGGTGGAAATGGACTCTCTAAACCAAGTCCAAGAGCTCAGTGCATAAATACGTGTTAGAGACCGTGCGACTCCAGGCCTGTGAAAGGAAGGCAGTCTTTCCTGTCTGCCTGTAGGACCTTCCATTCACTATGAGATGCCCAGCAGACGTCTTACTGAGGACCAGACGGTCCTCACAAGGCTCAGTCAGATCATAGCATTTCTCTGAGAACAGGAACCCCACTGGGAACTTCGGACACTGTTCTAGTTCCTTGCAGGGATCAGTCCCTTCATAGGCTGCCAGCAGTGGTTGCCTCTGTTTACCTCTACCTCCAGCTCTGTAGCAGTAATTTCTCACACAAAGTCGCATGTCCTCCCAGGGATTTCATTCATACTCTACAGGATATCCTGACCACCTGGAAAATTTCCTAGCTTATAATTTTAGGAAACTAATCAAGTAAAATTTGTCTTTACACCAAATTACTTTTTCAGATACCTATTTTTATAAGCAGAGCACCACAGTGACACTTTCACATACAGTTCCTTACCATGGGCCCAGCAGCCATAAAGAAAGATGGGCATTTGGGATCTCCCTACAGAGTGAATGTAGCTCCAGGACTCAGACTCCCGTTCATTATGCGTGCGTATGCAAGAGCTCTCGGGAGTGCATTAGGTGTTTATTTACCACCCGCTCCTGCCCTGACATCTGACTTCAGTAAAGACAGGCCATTCTGGAGTCAGACTCTGCCCAGATGCAGGGAGCTTCCCACTTGGGTCTGGTGACTCTTCTGGAGCACTCAGATTGGCCTAGATGAAGGGCTGGGGACTGAAGAACCTTGAATTTCAGAAATCAGAGTCAGAAACGCATCTATGCATTTGAAGACATTTTATCTTCCTGAACAAAATAATTCTAAATCCCCACCTTCAGGTTGGAGATTAGCCTGCATAGAAATGTAGGGGCTCCCATGCAACCCCGAGTGGTAGCCAGTTTTCCAAACTACAAGAGCATGGTTAAGTCAGGCCCGTGTAGATTCTCTTCAGTTGCACTCTCAGTCACATATGAAAGTGTGCACATATGCACTTTTCCAAGTGCCTCAAAGGGATTTTGCGATAATAGATAATGAATCATGTTAGTCATTTTTTTTAAGATGACTGAAGTCGTATCTGGGACCTTCCTGGCCTAGGTTTTCCAAGTGGTGACAGGAATGAGTCACAGCATGGTCTACAGATCTCTGCACATCCAGTTTTGCTGCAGATAGCTCAGTGCTAATTAGCTAATCCTGTTTTAAAACTGAAGTTGTATTTGAACTGATTGGCAGTCAAGTAATCCCTCCCTCCATAGTCAGCCAATTCTGGATGCTATTGCACATGCTGCTGGGTTCTCATGCCTTTAGAAATTCCACTTCATTATTTAAAGTAAGCTAGCAGCCATTGCTTAAAAAGGCATGGGACTGAATTTGTAACTTATTTCTTTTTATTTCAATTTTGTGAAATGCAAAACAGAAGAAGCATCCTTAAAACCTCACCTCTGAGGGCGCTCCTGGTATCTACGTGTGGGGCCTTAGAGGAGCCGAAAGTAAGAGTCATTTGAGGTCTTGCTGTGCTGAGTGCATGCACACTGCAGGCCGAGTGGTGCGGAGGAACTTTCCAGACCATGGCATGGACTGAGCCCTGCAGCTCTTCCTCACTGAGCAAAACATGCTGTGGGATCATCTCTTTGGAAACTGGGGATCCTCATAAAGTAGGGACAGTTGTCCATTCTCCACGGAGACTCAGATAACATCCAGGAACTTGGGCCACTCACAGACCACATGATTCTGCCAGGCGAAATGAAATGTCATAGAGTCAAGGAGGGCAGATTGCACCTTGGGCTATGATCTCAGAGCTGATGCAACCTTAGTGTTTGCTGGGCTCTGTCCTATGCATGGTAGAAATTCACCTGGCAAGGGATGGATGGGAGCTACTAATGGTCTAATGTCCTAGCACCATTCCTATAGAGCCTGCCCCACAATAAAAATAAGTGAAAGGTGAGGATATTTCTTAAGTGACACGAACACGCTCTTTTCACCAGAGGGTGAAATGGGAAAAGTTAAAACCATCCAGCTAAGTAGTTGCACAGTTCCAAACCACTGACAGTGCCACACACTGAATGACATCGTTATGAAGGTGAATGTTTCAGGAAACAACAGGAAAGTTTTCTTAGTATTACTATGAAGTCCATTTGCAGAATGGTCTTGGCTTTAGTCTTTGCATACCAGGCTGAAAAATTATAATTAAGCCAGCTTTATAAAGCATAGGCAGTTAAAACTGGGCCTTGCAGACTGGGCCTTCCAGATGGTGTCAGTGGTCCTCCTGTCTGTCAGAGGATGGGGCTCCTAGGTCTGTCTGCCTGCAATTGTTCGCACACATGGCAGAGATTACAGCAACCTCTATGTTGATGAATCGCAGTGGTAAAATTCCCAATCAGATGTATAAGGGACCATCTGGCTTTCATGCACTCAGATCAGTAGGTATAAGCTCAAGCTCCTTGCTTCAGTCATCATGAAATTAAAGCCCTCCACATAGTGTGGAGAGGAGCTGGTGATGCTCAGCGTGTTGGGTGTACAGAGGATGCAACAGGACACCTCTGCAGCCCACCCCCTGCCAGCTGTCATTAGCAGGGACACAGAAAGAGCGCCTCTAAGTCACAGTCAAAGAAGCATGACTCTCCTTGCTGTGGAGAAGCTCAGAGCGCGGCAGGAACTTGAGATGTGGGAGCTCTGGCTTCGGCCCCACAGCCCTGGTCCTGGTGTTGGGCGTCGTTGCTACAGCAGCGTACTTCCGGCAGACGCCGCTGGGCTTCCCAGCACAGAAGTTCCAGGACTCGTCATCCTGGAGACCTTGAGAAAGCCCTTCTGCTTCTGAGGGTCCTCTTTCAGCAGTTTCCTGTGTTTCCACCCAGCACACATAAGCATTAGAAATTTCTATGTCACTTTGCCACTCTCATTTAATGCCTATTTTTCATGCTTCTGGCCCTGTGTTCACCTTTGCAGAGAGGATTCCGTTTCCGTTATGTGTGCGAAGGCCCCTCACATGGTGGGCTTCCAGGTGCATCCAGTGAGAAGAACAAGAAGTCGTACCCTCAAGTCAAAGTAAGTTTTGGGGTCTTCTGCTGCAGGGTCCCAAAAGACTCAGTTTCCTAGATGCCAGATCACAAGCTGCTTCAAATGATCCTGTTTGCCTTTGATCCTGAGTAGAAGTGTTCACCCGATCATTGTAATTTTCAGGTGGAAATCTGTCATAGCAATAGAAGGGACAAGATTTTTAAACTGTTAATGTTTCCACTGAGTAGAAATGTTTTCAGGATCAGCAAAGAAACTTACTATTTCACAATCTTGCTCAGTGATAAACCCTCAAACTTCAAAAATGCTTTGAGGCAAACACCTTGTTTGGGCTCCAGAGAGATCAGTGAGCAAGACAGGTGAGATCAGTGACCATGAGCTGCGTGTGTGGATTAGGTCATGTGTTGTTCAGGATCATGAGTTCAGATCCAGATGGTGTGACAAGCTGTGTGCACTTCTAGCATCAGTGTCCTGCTGCAGAATTATAATTCTTCCCTGAGTCCTTGGAGGTTCAACGAGGACGCTTCCATACACTCCACAGGGACCTCAGGGTCCCCAGTCTCTGTCTGCACAGATGTGCGCCACTGCACTGGACCTCCTTTGGTGGAACTGCTGGGCACACCTGTGCTACTGCAGGTCCTTTCCTTGTTTGCTGATTGGACTGAGAATGGCTTTCTCTAAATTAGATAAGGCTTGCCTCCAAGCTTGGATATGGTTTTGCAGGAAAGCCAGTTTGCCGTTACAGTGTAGTTGTTTATAAACATTTCTGTTTATTCAATAATCCAAAGCTGAGGCCAAAAAGCCATCAGCACTGCCCACCCCGATATGGAACATGCTTTAGGCTCCTCACTTGGTGGCAGTTGGTGTAAGTTGGAGCTCAGCAGTGCTGGCCCTCAGCAAAACTGTGACGGAAGGAAATGGTTCTTTGGTTTTGCCAGGCTTGCATTGTTTCTTCTCCTTCCTCTCACCCCTTCTAGGCCTACACCTTTCTAATTCTTATCCTTGTTTTAAAACAAAAGAAAAAATACTATACTGTTGTTGTTTACGTCTGAGTGAAATGTATCCATAGTATTAGTCCTGTGAGCCATATTTTCCATTAAGGCTTTCAGCCATAGTTGTGTAATGAGGACATTTTCCATAGTAAAGGTGGGTAAATGCAATGTCTTTGGTCCACAGGAGTGAACCATGGATGGAATGGGTGGGTGGGTAGATGGATGGATGATGGATGGGGGATGGATGCATGGATGGAGGGATGGATATGTGGGTGGGTGGATGGGTGCATGAATAGAGGGGTGGGCAGAACAGTTTGGTGGGTGGATTGATGGGTGGGTGGATTGATGGGTGGATGGCAGGAGCTGGCTGGTGTAATTATAGAGGCTAAATCCCATAACAGGCTGTACCCAGAGGTACTGGTAGAATGGCTTATTCTAAGTCCAGAAGCCTTGGGACCAAAAGATAATGCTGTAACTCTCAGTCCAAGACTGAAGGCTTGAGAACCCAGGGGTGGTGGGAATGCTGAGGCTTCTGGTATATGTCCAAGGGTCCAAAGGCTGCAGAGCCCAGGGCTCCGCCCTCTTCTAGGAGCAGTGACCTGGCTCCAGGGAGCGAGGGAAAAGATGTCTCTTTCTGCCGTGTTGGTCTGTCTGGGCCTCCATTGATGGAAACGTCATCACAGACGCAGTGCTCTAGCAGCACTCTCAGTATCCCCTAACCTGGCAGTCAGCACCTAAGATTAACCGTCATGACGGGGTCGCGGCTTTCAACCCCTTAGACCCTAGATTAGGAATCAGGAACACCAACAAGGAAGGGAATTAGTGTTCACGGAAAGTCAATGATTTGCCAAGTACTGTGCACACGTTATCTCTTTTAATATTTGGAACAAGCCCGCAGGTCAAAGATGCAGTGCCTATGAGGAAATTGAGACATGGAGAGGAATTAACTGGCTTCTGTCGTGGGGCTGTAGCTGTTTGTCCTTCAGCACCCTGGTGCTCAGGACCCTCACTGTAGGGCGTGTGCAGTGAGGTGCTGCTGGGGACAGGGGACCAGGGACAGGACATGGCCCTGACGAGATAGGGCGTAGAGAAGTCTGGAAGATAAGCAGGGGCACTCAGGGGACAGAGCAGCAGGTCTGGGCATCAGATGCATGCGCCATGTGAATGCTTATGTTCCCTTGTGAGAAGGGCCATTGGAAGTCGTGTCTCATCAGCACTGACACTAATTCCAACTACGTAAGAACTGACCCAGCAGGAGCTGGGGTGCAGCTCAGTGCGGCACTTGGCTGGCAAGCTGGAGGCCCTGGCTTCCACCCTCAGCTCTGAGAAAGAGAAAAAATAGAAATGTGATTGCTCTAGGGCTCTGTGGCTCAGCACGTCCTGGATACTTAAGAACACGTGGTGTTGTTGTAAATTTATTCACTTACAAAAATCTGCATCTGTTTAAGCTCCTTCATTCCACCTCCTCCGAAAGCACACTGCTGCCTCACAGTCCCAGAATAACTTGGAAACGAAGCAATTTCAATTTCATGGGTGTCAGGTGTTCTTGTCAAATCGTATCCATATCAAGGCATTTCATGCATAGCGGGAAATTTATAAATCTCTAATAATAAAGCAAGACCAAATGTAAACGTGCCGAATTGGTTGTTACTGAGCCTTAGGTGGGGTGTCACTGTCTCAGCGTTCTCATTTGCTAGTTAAGTGTATCTTCATTAAAATGCTACCCAGTTAAAAGACAAGGGAGAACTTAGAGTTTCCCCACCCTAACCTCAAGAAGCCACCCATTCTCCTGTCTGATACTGTTCCCTGGAAGTTTAAGTGGCCCTGTTGTTCCTACCAATTAATAGAAAAATTCTGTTTTAGCATTAGAGGGATGAGAGGGAAAGAGGGAAAGAGGGATTGTGCAGGTTTTTATTCTGGAGCTTTTCCTCCAGGGTCCCTGTAACGGTCTCTCTATAAAAGATTCCCGTGGGTGATGAATCATTTCACAGAGGATTTTAAATGCCTTTCCTCTAACACTTGGGCATCGATAAAGGATGCTCTCGGCATCGTTCCTATGAGGAGAACCTCTGCACCAGTGTTTATCCTTACAGTGGTCCCAGGGAACTGGACAGAGTGGCTGTGGGGCCTGGGTTGGGGTCACTGAAGCTCACACTGTGGTTGTTGGGGGCCAGGACTCTTCACTGTGGAGGCTGCTGGGAGTGTGATAGGATATTTAGCAATGGACCAAAGTGCCTGAAGACACTATCAGATATCCCCTGGCAGGGATCACCTGAGCTTAAAATCCGCTTGTGTAGACACAATCCTGAATCAATCTCACCTTACCCCATTGATCTTTTTCCAAAGTCAGATCATGTAGATGGAATGGAGTTGCCCATATTTACGTATTACTTGATAATCACATGCACTTTTCCTGATTAGCATTAGCAGCTCTTTCTTATTTTCAAGACAATAACCATAGTGTCTAAATAATTTCTCCTAGAATTTCTTATGAGTTTATGTGGACATTAAGGAGAAAGACAGAAAGGAGGAGAAGTCATATATCTTAGACATTTCCTATCATACAACAACTGCGTCCCTGACATGGAAGATTCGTGAACCGCTTGGAGCCGGCACCAGAGGCCCAGGGGTCCCAGTGCAGTCACATACTCCCACGGGCGACAGGCAGGGGTAGGAGCAGCCTGAAGGGCTGAAGCTGGTGGTGGGGGTGAGGGCTGCAGAACCTGAGGCAGACTTTGTGGGACTTCTAGACTTGCATGGCTCTGCGGACTCCCATTGGCTGTCCATGTAAAGCACTGAAAACCAACTTAGCTCTTGCTTCTCCTGCTGGGATTGTGCCCTTGCAGGGAGCCCTGTTGTGGGCCAGCAGGGTGCAGGCAGAGAGTATTCGCCTCTCACCAGGCAGAGGTCACTTCTGCAGCTCTGTGTGTCTCTGTCATGGAGCTGAGAAGAAAGAACTCCACTTAGTTTTCTGATGTCTTGCTGTGCGTTCCTTCTTTTCTGTTAAAATATTTAAAATTATAAAATAGCTTGCACATATGGAAAGTTTACAAACTGATCCTAATGTAAATTGAAAAGATGTGAATGGCTCACAGTTTACATAGCTGCAGCTAAAGCACACTCGCACATCCCCACCACAGACTCTGTTTCTGTAGGGAAGCTGCTATCTGAGCTCTTTGTCTTTCCTGGAGTTGTTTTTCAAGCTCATACTACGTGAGTACCCCTTCATAAACACTGGGATTCTCAAGACCCTACCAGCTTCAACTCAACACTTCGATTATATATTATGGCTCCTTTTCAGGCTCCATGAGGGGTTGTTAAAGATTAACCCGGCCTCACTTTGACCCTATGGATCCCTCTTGACTATGTGAATAAAAATGTGTTCAACCACTGTGCAGAGTTTGTGCTGCCTCCTCAAGCCAAAAATAATACTCAGGGGAAGGCGAGGGAGAGTCCATTTGCAGGCTGACTTCTGTATTGCCCTATTTTAAGGCAAGTTTTCCTATTGCTAAACGGTTACTCACCCACTATGCCAGCCCAAGAAGTTGCCCCCAAGTGTGCTGGGTTCTGACTTTCCAGGGAGCTGGCAGGAGTGCAGAACTCCAGGCCCTGCATGTCCCTGCCTGTTGGTGACTCAGCAGGGAGTGCCGGGGAAGGTTCCTGCCTCTTGTTCCCGAAAGCTGGGCAAGAAGATTTTTAATCTCCCTGCCTTCCTCTTTGTAAAGGTGGAGGAGACCCACACCAGATGCACACCTGCGCAGGGACATGGTCTCCCCATCCTTTAGTCCCTCTTCTGTGGGGGCTGGACACCTTCTACCCACTCTGTACAGAACACAAATCAACAGCGGCAACTTTGTTTCCAAAATGCCAAGAGCTTACTGTTAGTGTTGTTATTTTCTCTTTAGTTGTAAGTATCAAAAGCAAGGGACTTGAAACCAAACTGATACAAGTGTAACTATTTTTAAGGAGTGTTTTCTGAAAGCTATCCCTAGTGTTCACCAGAGTGAAAGGCTTATATGAAATGCATGCCGCCACCCCAAAAACTGGACAAGAGAAGTCTCTTGGTACTTCTCACTTAAGAATCCTGAATGTAAAGTTTCTGTCAAGCTCAGTAGGGGACAGTGGCTCTGCAGTGGCACCTGAGGCTGTCGCACACACGTCCCTGCATGACCAGCTTTGCCCGTGTGGACTTGTCTGACACATGTTTCCTGTGCCAAGGCTGCAGCTGGGTACTCACTTTGAATAATTTAGTCTGACTCAGCTACTGACAAGTCCAGGTAGGGGGTGCAGAGCAGATCCCCCATAATCAATCCATAGGGCATCAGGGTCTCATTTGATGACACTCTGGTTAATTAGACTCCCCTGCCACCCATCAGGAGCTGGCAGGGCAGTGTGTCCCTAAAACGATGCAGCCAGGGCTCTGAGACACATGGAACTGCTGCTGTGTGGGGCAGGGGCAGAGCATTGTGGCCAGGGGTCCATGTACCCTTGAGTGCGTGGACTTCAGCCCTTGCCCAGGGCTTCAGATTCCTGAGGTGATTCGCCAGACTTGTATGTTTTTCTGGGAGACCATGTGGGACTTGGTCAGATTCTCAACTTGGTTAGGAATGTGTGCTGTAGGGTACATGTCACTTTGGCTTTATGACAGCAGCTAATTAAAAAACTGGTCTCTGATGTCTTCTTAAAATTTCCCCCTTTTTCTTTTTGCATTTTTAAAATTTTCCATTTGTATTTTCATGGGCTTTTTTTTTCTTTTGGTCCACTTTATGTGAATTGCAACCTTTCAAGTTGCTCAACATGTGTCAGGGAAGCCAGCTGAGAGAGGAGAGTGGAAACTTAGCACCAGCAGCCAGAGGATGGAACCAGGCCCCGCTGCCTCCCCCAGACCCTGACTGAGTGGGGCTGGAGGAAAGGACCCACTCATTAGCAGGCCACATTCTGTGTCAGGTTCTGCCCTGGGCAGCCAGGCAGACGGCTCCCCATGGAAAGCCAAACTGGACTTCTGCATAATTTTCCTTTTAAATTTTTGCATTGGGCTCCTAGAACAAAGTGTTACCTTGTCAAGTGTTTGTAAAATAGCCTTTAAAAGAAAAGTCAAAAAGCTGTTCAGCTAAGGAAATTGGTAGCTCCCAGCCACTGCTATGGAATTTACCTCAGACAGGGCAAGGAGAGCTACAGCCTTCCCAGATTTGTAAGTCCTCAGTTGTTTTTGTCGGTACCAGCTTGGTGACTTGGCAGCGTGGGGGCCTGGCCGTTCCATTTTTCTTCCCTGCATTTCCCTGGAACTGTGCTGCTCCCAGTATCACTGCCCAGTCCAAGTAGACCCCAGCTATCCCAGAGCCCGTGGTCTCCAGGCTCTGTGGTGGCCCCATCCTGTCATACACTCGTCACCCTCCTCAGTCAGGCAGAGTGAATGAAGGACCCTGGGGACCTGCAGTGTCCGCCTCTGCCCCTTCTCCTGCCCCACAGGCCTGGAACCGGCACACAAGCTTCCCTTTGGCATCAGGCCTCCCCACCATCCCATGTGGCTTTTAGATCACTGACTTCCCTGCCTACATCCTCCAGAGCAGACTGCAGATGCCTGTCATCTAGGTCCTTGTCCCCCCAGTACAGTGAATATCAGAGTGCTTTAGCGTGCTTAGGGTTGGGGTTGGGTGAGGGTTTAGCACCACAATAACCCATATTTTAGAAGGGAGGAAATGCCCTGGAGGACAGAGCTGTACACGTTGGCCCAAGCCATGCTGTGATGTAAGAGCCCAGCCTCTTAACCATCATGGAATACGATTAATTATCATGGTAGAGAAGACCTGTCTCTACTTGTTGGGGCTCTTTAAATCTGTGGTTCTGAGTTATGCGTGTGAGTAAGAATCATCCAAAAATATTCTAACCACAGGGACACCTGGGTGCTATACACAGGCCAAGTCACACACATCAGCCAAGCCATCCAGAATTCTACAGTAGTTCTAAGGACTTCTCTTGTCATATAAGGATGGTACATAACAGCAGATGATCTGGTACAAAAACCATGTACTACAACCACAGAGCAGAACGCTTTACCATTTTTTTAAAAACACCATTAGGAGGACTCTGTCTGGTATCAAAAACTGCTTATAACCTAATACTAAGTAAAAAACAGAACTCCAAATTATTTATCTTAGCCTCTTTTTACGAAGCCTCAGCTGAATCAAGCAAGTGGCACTTTAGCGTTATTTGCCCGCGAATTAAACTAGATGGGTGGACATGGCCCCCACCTTGAGCAGCAGCACCCTGGACTAAAGTGGACATGTGAGGCAGATTTGATGAGCAGCTCCAGCCCCAGCCCATTTTAGTGGAAGGTAAGAGGCGGTAAAGACGCAAAGCTACATGCACTGCTCTCCGTGTGAGATCTGTGGGAGCCAGTGCCACACAGGTCCTGAACTGTACTGTGCATAAAAGTCTCTTCTAAAACAGATTCCAGGTGTCAGTTTGGCTCCATCTCCACAGGCTTGTGACAGAGTAGATCATGCTGGCACTGCCAAACACCTAGAACAAAAATACAGCACCTGGATCAAACCGTGGCCCATCTTTTGTCTTCAGGGCAGTGGCACTTAGGAAAAAGGGTGAAGGTGCTCAGGTACCAGAAGGTAGAGAGCGACTTGGAGTGGGGGCGGCTCAGTGACCCAGCATACACAAGCCCCGGGGTCTACTCTTAGCACTGCTAAAATACAAGGGAGGATTTGGGGAAGCACGATAGAATAGTGCTGGCCTCTGGGGCCACAGGCACCCTGAAAACACTTGCTGACCCAGTTATTGAGAAGCTTGGTTTCTCTTGTTTTTCAGCAGCTTCTCAGGGACAGAAGGTGCAGCTTCAGGCACTGCAGTCTGAGGTCTTTTGGAACCACAGTCCGCTCTCAAGTCACCTGTCATAATGCGTCAGCTCTTGCTTACCATCACCCTCACACAGAGTGAGAAGGAAAGTGTCTCTGATCACAGCCCAGGCTCCATTCTTGAGACTCAGGCCCAGCTCTTCCAGGATTACAAACTTGGAGTTTTTAGATTTGCACTCTCCCCGCAGCCTAGGAAACCGAAGTGTAGAGATCCCTAGAGTAACTCCAGACTGTGGTGCCCTCGGGGAGGGGGGGATGCAACTCAGTTCACACAGCATGAGCATGTGACCCCAGGTAGATTGTGTTCTCTGCCAAAGAAGTTGCACCCCCAGATAACTGAGTGTCTGGTTTGCTACATAAAGACAAAATAAGTTTGCTTATGCTAAAGAAAGAAAATGCAGGCTTGAAAACAGGCCAGGAAGAATAAAAAGAAAACCAACTCCAGTTTTTAAAATTAAACATATAATCATTGAAATAACTCAGTGAGCTAAAAGCAAGTTTATATACAGTGGGAAAATACACATTTAATGGCAAAGTGGGTGGAAGGAAACTTCTAGGATGTGACATAGAGAACAGAGGTGCTACAGGCACAGAAGTCTGGCAGCAGGTGTGCTGGGGTGCAGGGGCCCCAAGAGCGCAGTGGCAGATCTCAGGCTGCTTCTGGGTGGTTTGTGGACCACACTTCAGGGTTTAAAGCATTGTTTCTGAAGTCCCCTGGTCCAGACTGGACACAGTGTTTCTTCCTAGCTGTGCTGGTCATTGGCCATGAAATAACTTGGCTGGGCCTCAGCAAGGCCATCTGCAAAGTCAGTACATATAACACTGCTTCCTGGGCACGTGGCGCCTGGGGAGCACTTAGGAATGGAAGCTGCTTCTACTTTCATGTGCCCCAACACTAACACTGATGTGAGAGACAGCTTGGTTGGTGGATTTGAGGACTCATGGAGCTACACAAAAGTGTCACAAGTTTCACTAGTGTATTTCTAGCACAGCCCCACTAAATGACTTAGGATGCTATGTCCTCCTTCTACCTGGGGTGGGTAGGTGGGAGACAGAAATTGGATGTGATACCAAAGACTTGCTTTTAGAAATAATGCAGGCTTAGGAAAGTGCTAGGAAGCAGAAAGAAATGTGTGACACTTTTGGTTGGTTCTTTAACTGTGTGTTCACACTGGTCTGCACAAGGATCCTATCAGTGACCCACGGCTGCTTAGCAAGTCACCATGACAACGTCATTTAAAGCCAAAAAATGTGATAATTCTAGAGGGTCAGCATCCACAGTCCAGCCATGGGGGGCAGCTGCTCCCTCTGGAGACTCAGGGAGAACCGCTCTTTACTCTGTCTACCTTTTCATGGTTGCCCTGACCCTTGCCTTCTTAGGCGCTTGGCTGGGACTCTCGGTGCCTGCCTCTGGCCTCACATAGCTGTCCTCCCTCTATCTCTGTATCTCTCCTTCCTTCTCCTTTCTCTTACAAAGACACCAGACAGGGTCATTAGGGCCTTTCCTAACCCAAGATGACCTCACCTTGAGTAATTCCATCCACAGAGAGTCCATATCCAAATCAGATTGAGTTCTGAGCATCCTTCCAAGTGGGCGTGAGTTGGGGGTGGAGGTGCACTGTCCAGCCCTCTGCAAGTGTGTAGTGGCACTGAGGTAGACCAGTAGTCCTCAGGCTGTGGGCCAGTCCCTCATCAGCCCCATGATGCATTTGAGTCTATGGGATTCCCCTGTGAATCATCTTCATGTATTTAGAAAGTAGTAGAAAACCCGTCAAGTTGAAGAGGTTTGCAGTGTTGCCAACGTTTTGTATACCTGAAGAAAGAGAAATGCCTGTGTATTTTCTCACTCACTAGTGAGGGATGTGCTATGAAATGTCAGACATCTGGCTTCTCAGGTGACACATACACACCAAAAAACACCCTGATCTGTAGCATCAGCCAATTTTCTTAGCATTGTCAAGTCCAAGCTACAAATGTGGACTCCACTAGCTTGCAAAATATCTGAAAATTTAACTATCATCTCTTGAAAACTGCTCAAGCCATTTCCAACATATACCACAGATCACACGCTGTGTACTGGCCGAGAGCAACAGTCAGACCAAGACAAGGTGACAGCTTGCTTGCAAAGAGGTGCTGTGATCCTGTGTAACAAAATGTGCCCACAAGGACGCTGCGGGATCTGGTGACTGCATCAGGCTGCACACTTCCAGGGCAGGAGACTGGGCTGAGAACAAAAGTCAGGTCTCACTCTGGGACGGGAGCAGGGCGTGAGCTTCAGTAAGTTGCTTCATTTCTTCCAGCTTTATTTTCCTTGTTTTTAAAATGAAAATAAAAACATCTATCTTGCAGTAATCAGATAAAGATAAATAAAGTTAACTTACATAACAGCACCTGGCCAAGTCCCTGGCACCTGACACCGTGAATGCTCACTGGTTCTGGACGACTGGATTCATAATGAACAGTGCCTGTGATAGCATTGTTGGCGTCACAGGGAGGGATTTTTGTCCATATTGCTCACTGTTCTTTCTCCAGCCCCTGGAGTTCCAGCGAGTACACGATGGGGGCCAGCAGTTCTTTGTGTAGTGAACCAGTGGTCAGTGCAGAAAAATGGGTCACTTCAAAACAAACTAAAGACTGGTTTGTAAAATTTATTTACAAGTATCAACTGCATTTAACAAAAATGGCAAGTAATTCAAAGACATTTAGTGAAAAGTAGGTTCCCTCTCTGTCCAAGACCCCTGTCTTCTTGGAGAGAAGCACTGCCAGCAATTTCAGGGATTGGTTTCTTGACAGACCTTCGGATTGACAAGGTTGGGGGTGGGGGGTGTGTGTGCACATGTGTGTGTGCATGCACCTGTGGGTTTACACATCGAGGTGCGTATGAACATAAAGCCCAGAGCACAGGCGTTTATACACACAGGTTCTGTTCACTCACACCCCCTCCCTTGCTCTTTTCACTTAATGACTTACATCCTTTTGCACCTGTAGACCTCAAGGGAGGTGACATTGCCTTGTGATTAACAGCAGACCCAGCCTGGGAAGAGTGGGCTTACCTACAGTGGGAATAGTGGTTCCAGTCCAGCTCTGGCCCTTATGAGCTGTGCGACCTAGAATGAGTAGGTTAACTTCTCTTTCCCTCTGTAAAACTCAGTCAAACAGCACCAGCCTCACAGTGTTGCTTGAAAATGAAGAGGTTGGGGTTGTAAGGAGTAGTGCTGGCCCATGGCAAGTACTCAGCTGTGCAGGGGCTGGAGATATAGCTCAGTGGAATAAGCGCTTGCCTAGCAAGCGCAGGGTCCTGAGTTCGATCCCCAGTACCGCAAAAAGAAAAAAAAAAAAACAAGTACTCAGCTGTGGGATTTGTGTGTCCCCCATGAACCATGTGGCATCTTGTCAATGCATGGTTGTGCAGACTCTTCCAGCCTCTGCGACTGCCTCCTTTCCTATTCCCTGTCCAGGGCACACATGGAAGCCCACCCTGTGCCACTGCTTGATACCAACCATGCCCTTAAACCAAGGTTTTTGTAATGTTTGACCTGTGGGCATGAGTTGCCTTCTACCATGTGCCTGACTTTCATTGCTCTTCACTTTCCTGAGCTGCGGCTCTCTCCTGCATACCCCAGGGCTATTGTCATTTACTCCCTGTGTATGTCCTGATGCTTCTCAGTGTCTGGCCTGATGGCGCCATTCACCATAGAAACCGGGTGCCCTATGGCATCCCCTCAGCAGGCCATGCTGCCTTGCAGGTCTCTGTCACCGTGACACTGTCTCCTCACAGGGACAGTGCCATCTCCTCTTCCCTGGTCTTACTCTTCATTATACACCCTCCTTCAGGAGAGGTATGGCAAGTACCTGCCAAACTGAACTGGATTCCTCTTCCCTCCTGGACCGCTCAGCTATTGCTTCCCATAGTCAGAAATGCCTGATTAGTAGCATCGGGAAGCATGCTGTGTCCTCCGCCCATCATGGGCCCTTACTGTGTGTCAGGTGCGGCATGGCCCTTACACACCCAACAGAGGAGATCTTACTACCCCAAGTGTTAGTGTAAGACAGGCTGGATTAGCAACTTGACCAGAAACAGCTTCTCTTTCTTCATGCCCTCCCTCTCCTGGCTCTGTGTGTGTGTGTGTGTGTGTGTGTGTGTGTGTGTGTGTGTGTGCGCGCGTGTGTGTGTGCGTGCACATGCGTGCATGTGTGCATCTGTACCTGTGTGTGTTCATACTTGTCCGTGGATCCTTTCCTCCAACCCAGACTCCCACCATGACACCCCGGCTCCAGACTCCACTCTGTGATGGACATCGTCTCTGGGACATCAAATAATCCCAAGTTGAGCCACAGTCTTAAACACCCGTCAGCTCCTCCCCACAGCTTCCCCTTCTCAGAAATTGTTGGTGTCACCCTTGACCCATGCCTTCTCAATCAAGCCCCACGTGACCTACAGGTCACCCTCACCTGTGCCTTCGGAGCCTGCACAACCTGTCGCTTCCTGCCCCTCCCCCAGGTGCACCCTCCCCCAGCCTTTCCCCAGTTTCTGCCACAAACTCAGATTCTTTTCTAATCAATTACTAATGTATGATACATTGACGATTTTCTACTTCTGTCATTTCTTGTGCTTGTCGGCATTTTTCTTTCTTTAAAAAATATAGTTTCCACCACTCTCCTTTTAAAAGTTTTTTTAGTATAAATTGAGCAGTCCTGACCTGAAAATTCAAAGTCTAACATGTTGCAAAAGCTGAAACTTTTTGAGTGTCACTGGTTTCAGATTTCAGAGCATTTCAGATTTAAGATTCTTGGATAAGGAAGGGTCAAGGGGTCTTGTCTAATGCAAATATTCCAAAATCCAGAGGCTCTGAAACACTGCAAGTCCTGGGCATCTCAGGAACCTTTCGTCATGATCCTGATGCATGGCCTGCTTTGGTCTTGGCATCTCTCACTCCTGCTGCCACATCCCTTGGCATGGCCTCAGCCAGTTTTCACCATGGTCTTATTTCTGAGGCCATGGGACATCCTAGCTCACAGTCCCTACCTTTGTCTCAATTCTGAAACCAAGGCCCTCTGTCTAATGGCTTATTTTCTCTGTCCTGAAATACACTCACTCAGTTTGGAGAGAAATGGGATCATCTGAGAATCTCTGTACCATTATCACCTCTCCCTGCAAACTTAGTAGAGTTGGAAGTTTCTCTGTGGTTCCCTGGCCACAGGCATCTTCTGAGTGCTCAATCAGGACAGTGTCTCCTTGGGTCAGGTTTTTCCTTGATATCCCCGCAGGCTACAGAATTAGGCTACAGTTTTGTTTGTTGCTATATTTTAGGATTTTCCCATCCCTCTTGACTTAATTTTATTTATTGATAGCAACCTTTGCCAGTCTCACAAAATATTTCATTTAAATGAGATTACAACTTCTGTAAATCATGAAAAAGTCAAGCTGTCTTGCTGCTTTTTAAAATTCAGTTATAAAAACCTTAGGGATCAATATAGCTATGATTTAAAGCTCACTCTGCAGCCTGGACCAGGGAGCCCGAGGTATGGATATGAGTCTTCCTCCCTTCCTGCCTCCTCAGTCCCTTGGTCCCTGCCCCTGCCAGGCATGACACTGGGCTCTGCAGGTACATGCGGGACTGCCCCACCCTGTCCCCAGGCCACAGGGAACAGCAGGAAGCAGATGTCTGCAAGATGGTGTTAGGAGTTTCCTAGGATTGCTAGGGGCAGCAAGGTGTATGTACACGAGTGTGCATGTGTGAGCTGGTGTGTGCATGTGTGTGTGTGTGTGTGTGTGCGTGCGTGCGTGCGTGCGTGCGTGTGTGTGTGTGTGTGTGTGTGTGTCAGAGGACTGAAGTGGGGAGATGCGCCCATGGCTGGCTCTGGCGCAAGCCCCACCCCTGCATGTGGGGAGACCAGGTGTCCCCACACTGCCTCCTGTACAGGAGCCTTCAGTGCTGGGATGGGAGGCACCCGAGACCCTATTTCAAGACTACAGGGGTTAATTGGCATCAACTGGAGGACTATTTGCAGGGATGAGCCCCAGGGATCTTTCCCCAGTCTTTAAATACATTTGCTCCAGCCTACATGGAGCCCCTTCAGGTTCTTATTAAATTCCTGAGTGACATGAAGCGATAGATAACAACTCATTTAAATTCACATTACTCTTGAAAAGCTGGGGCAAGGTGCCAGATCCTTAAGCAGCAGTGTTGAAGAGATACACGCATCCAGAGAATAAATCACCTCAGGACCTGGTAGCAGAGAGAGGATTTAGCAGCCACTCCTGCACAAAAAGCCAGACATTCCAGTCAGACCTGAGTCAACCAGGCCCTGGGACTGCCAAGCCAGGAAACCCCTGGGCTGCATTAACAGAGGTACTGTGTGTAAGATCAAGGAGGTGGTGTTCTTTTGCTCACAGCAGGAGTCACACACCCTGCCAGGACCAAGGTGGGCAGCAGAGAAGCCAGCTTGTGTGAGCTTAGAGCAGGATCGTGAAAGACTTTACTGTGTTCCGTTGTTGAGTGGGCCCTAAGCCGGAGGAGCATCCACCTGTCCTCGCATATGAGAGTGGCTGTCATAGGAAGGATATGCAGAGCCAGCCTATTGCTGGGATGCAAAGTAAGGCATGTGTGGAGCCAGCAGAGTCAGGGCTGCCCGACACAGGACAGGGTGACAGGGTGAAAGGGAACAGGGCAAGATGCTAGCTCTGGGAAGACCTTTTGTAATTAGCAAACCCCTGTCTCCCTCCCTTCCTTCATTCCTGCCTTCCTTTTTTTTTTTGGTATGCCTTTAGAAAAGATTTTTCCTCAACAAATCAGGACCTTATAACAAAGGCTAATCAACATGAGATGATAGGACAGTCACAATTTTCTGACAAATTCAAAAGTCGTAGAAAGCAATAGCAGCCTGCAGGCCATGTCACCCAAGGTTCGAAGTGCATGACTGGTCTCTCCATCCAGGCTGAGCAGCTGAAAGCTGTGACACGAAAGGGCTTTCTGAGCAGGTTTAAAGCGCTCAGACACATGGCTGGCGTTGCCCTAGAAACAGCAGGAACGCTGGGGTTCCCCCTCCCCCCATCCCCGCACGCAGACGCGCAGGGCTCTGGTTAACCTCAGTCTGACACATAGCTCGTATCTTCTCCGTATTCACGTCCGGGGGTGTAAGGTGACCAATAAAGCAGCAAGAAGAAATCAGGCGGAGAAAATTTCCCAGCTCTGCTCAGTAGTAATTCTGGTATAGCAGGGGTTTTCCACAGGAAATGACAGCAGTGGAGCCCCGTGCTCGGCTCTGCGTGTTATGGACTCTCCTCCTGAGGGCAGGGACAGCTGCCGCCCCGCCCAGGTGGCCCTGAGCTCCCTGCTGCCAATCAGTGAAGCCCAGCTACTTCTGTAACCTGTGGCTTCTGTGACGGCAACAGAATGGATTTTCTAAACATCAGAAAAACATATCGTGAGGGCAATGATACGCTTCTAAGAAATCAGTGATAGTTAATCCTGAATCCTTGGGGGATCACTGAGTCAGAGATATTCTTAATTGTCCCAGGTTAGGTTTGGGAGGACTGCCCACCCAGGGAAAGCCTGCTGGAGTTTCTGAGAATAAGCACTGCAGATATGGAGTCTCAGCTTTAATGACCATAGTGGAGATCTTTTCCTAACATAAAGGTTTTTCTTTGTCTCTAAATTTTGGTTTTCCATGCTATCAGAGGCCCCATTGGAACAGGTAATTTAAGTGTTGTGTGTTTTCTCAATTTGTAATTGTGGTAAAACGTATTTAAAGTGTTCACAAATTTGTAATGAAGTTTACCTATAAGGTTCCTTGCAACTCAGAGATTTTGTGATTTTCAACTTCTTTTTTCTCTTTCCTTCCTTTCTTTCTTTTCTTTTTCTTTCTTTGTGTTGTTTTTGTTGCTTGCTTTTTGCGGTTTGAAGTAGTGGTCTTTGGGCACTGTCCTGTGTGTCTAATGCGTGTGGATAGGAATCACAGACTGAGAACTGGGGGCGTGTTTGAAGTCATGCACTGATTCTACCCAGGCAGCGGGCAGGCTCACAGGGCCCCCGGAGGTCGGGGGACTTGCATAGCTGCCTGATGACTAGCGCTGTGAGCATCAGCTACACAGACACTTAGAATTAACCCAGATGTTCTCATCTGAAACTCTGTAGACTTCAGGCCAGGTCTCTAAACAAACAAAAGAGAAGTTAAAGTTTTTTGAGAAAGGTAAGCTTGGTACACCACACTCGAGACAAGTGATGCCTGACACAGGTGTGTTTGATAAGAATGTTCTCCCATTGCACCAAAGTGAGAGATTCTGAACCATCTCAAAATTTGAGACTTTTGAGCCATTTAAGTTAAAGTTATTCAGACTCTCCCTAAACACCCCTATTGTTCTCCCCAAAGCTGGAATCACACTTGAAAATAAAATATGACTGGTTAGGCTAACGTTTCTTGACTTCTGCCAGGCATGATGGTGGTACACACCTGTACTCCCAGCACTCAGGAGGCTGAGGCAGAAGGGTTGCCCTGCTGGGAATTCAAGGCCAGGCTGGGCTACATAGTGAGTTCAGGGCCAGCCTGAACTACGTAGGAAGACCCTGTCACAAAACAACAGTAATACCCCCCAAAACCTTCTTGATTTCATACTGTAGATATTTTCCAATATGGAAACTGGTCTCCCTGCAAGTGAAAGTGCTTTCCCAGTGGAAAGGCCTCAGGGGGGATGAGGGCCTTAGAAAACTGGTCCTCTACCAGCAGCTGCAGCCTGAGGCAAGGTGTTCCTCACTGCCTTAGCAGTTTCACACGGTCATTGACTTCCTATTCTCACTGAGGCCGGAACATTTGAGAAACTCCTTGGGATTACCACAGAGTCAGGTCAGTGGGGAAACCTGTTCGTGACAGGAATCTTCAAGGTCCTTCTGCTGGAACAGGCTGGTGGCCTGCTGTAGGCGTCTGCTCCTAGTAGGAGTAGCCAGGGCTCTGCACCCTCTCCCACCCCCTCCTTCACCCTTGGAGGCGTCTTCCCCCAGAGCCAGGGTTTACCCATCATTATGCTCTTAACAAATTCTCACATACGTGTTCAGCATGCACTGAGTCTGTACCCAGGGTCAGAGACACAGAATTACTGGCTTTGTCCTTGATGATAGTTGAGCAGAGGAACAAAGACGTGTCCCTACTATCAGAAATAGTGCCAGCATCTGCTTTGCTCCCCACTATATAACCAGTGGCTGCTGTTAGCAATCAGCGGGAACCTTAACTTTTGAGTGAAAGAATAAATGGGCTAATGGCCCGCAGGGTCAGATGAGTATCTATCCTTGAGCTGGTTTGGGTGATGAGGGAAGGATGGAGGGGCGGGTGCGCCTCTGTCTGTGGGCTGGATCTTGCAGGAAGTAGACTTTTGAAGCCAGGAGAGACTGGAGAAAACAGAAGCAGAGAAATCAGCAGGAGAGGCAGAAAACTAGGAATCTCAGGCTGAACAGTGTGTGCAGGGGCAAAGAGCACAGGAAAGGAACAGGAAGTGACAAGCCTGGGAAGATGTGACAGGGACAAGTCATGCAGGAATTTGGACCGAACTTGCAGGGGAAAATGGGTCAGCCTGGGCATTTTCCTCTAGGAGCAACGCCTCATGTTCAGCTTGGGGTTCCAGCAACATGCTGCAGGCAGAGGCTCTGAAGTGAAAGCCTGGGATGCCAGTGAGGAGAATTGCAGCAGTGCTCAGCGTGAAGCTAAGCCCAGAGCACAAGCTGAGGGTGTCAACTGAAGACAGAAGGGTGAGGAGGGCGGGTGTGGTGACCCAGAAGGGGCTGTGCAGTCCAGCAGGAATGGAGTGGGTTTGGTAGGTTACTGGGCCAGCGGGGCACACTGAGATGTAAGGTGTGGACAGGAAGGAGAAAGCCCGCAAGCAGCTGGAAACATCAGATGTGCTAACAGTGGTAAGCATGTGAGATGGCCATTCGGCAGGGGGCTAGTGGTGTAGACGGCTAACCTACGGGTGCACCCAAGTGTGCAGAGTGAGGATGGTGGATACTAGAGATGGCCTGAGACCCGATCTCTGCAGGGGCCTGTCTTTGGGAAGGAGGACAGAGCTGTGGCCAGGGCAGCATGGCTCAGGGAAGAAGGCTGGAGGTGACAGTCACCCATCCCATGCATGGTGTGGGGTGGAACTGAGAAGTGATTTCTGAGCATGGAAACATGGAATCACCTTTGGGTGCTTTTTAAGTTTAAGCAGAGGGGATTTAGCTACCTTGTGAAAGATGCCAGATGAAGTTGATGGTTTGTTTGCCTTGGTGATTCGAGATTTCCTTGCGTGTTTGGGAGGGAGAAAGAGAGCAAGTTTCAGGAAGATCTGAGTAGATGCTAAGGTCTTTCTCCTTGGATGACAGGGACTGGAGGAAATCTCGGTTCTTTCTTCCCCCGTAATGTGTGGCCCCTGGGTTTCAGAAAGTGGTAACCTTTAAGGTTGTCATCATGGGGGGGGTCGTTGTTTTTAGAGTAAGGAAGACACAGCTATCTGCAAAACAAGAAAAGAGCCCCTGACGGGTAATTCACAAAGGTCTGGAACAAGTGCTGAGGTTGAAGACAGAGTGGTTATTCCTGGAAAGGGGAACAGGCTTGTGATTCTCTGAAAAGGGAGGGGAACTTGCACCTCAGCCACAGTAGAAGAGACTGAGGGGACGCAGCGGTGGCCTCCACCTTCCCATTACAGAGCCTGGAGGGAGCCAGAGAAAGCGCACGAATGGATGAGTCTCTTGTCTCCCTCAATACCTGTGGGATGCAGTGTGTATTGTGTTTATATTTCAAGATGAAGAATCGATCAGGAAGGTTAAGTGAGTCACCCAGGGCATCCCCGCTGGGAATGGACCCAGTGTCAGGGCCATACCTGTCCAGCCCCAGAGCCCGCGGGCCCCCTTACTTTGAGATGTTGGGGACGTAGCCATGCACCTGGGTCCACAGCTAGACACATCCCCTCCAGGTCGGGTGACAATCTGCCCCAGTGGCAGTGGTCACATTGTAGACCACAGCCTGTGGAGAGGGTAGAGTGGGACCGAGCCATCTTTTCAGAGACAAAATAACAAAGGAAGACTTTGGTCACTTTCATTTCCTCTCACCTCATGCAACTCTTTATTTTAGTAAATTGCCTTCACTAAATTACGTTTTAATCATGTCTGGATTATTTAATTATGTATACATTAAAGAATTAATCATTAAATGCCCACAGTATAGCAAGCATTATTGCAAGCACTGCAGAATAAATACTGTGGCAGAAATCAGTGTCTCCACTCTTAGGAAAGCTGCGCTCTAATGGGGAAGAAATCAGTAGACAGAACTCAGCAGGAAATGCGCAGCAATGTGCAGAGAATAACAGCAGAGGAGCAGGGAATGTAGGCCCAGGTGGTCAAAGTTCAGGGCAGGGGCGTGGGAGACAGGTAACCTGGGGTGCAGGTATCCAGGGCTGTGTCCCAGGCAGGCAATAGCACTGCACTGCAGACACTGGTGGGCTTAGAGCTCTCCTGGGCAGGTGCAGAATGGCACTAACAGGACCAGGTGACTTGGGCCTCCTGAGCTTGGTGTCCGCCTGGGCTTTGAGGATGGAGTGGCACTGCTGGTTAGTGCCTCTGCCTTGTTTTTTTCTTGCTGTTGCTTTCCACTGCTGAGGATTGCACGCAGCCCCTACACATGCTAGCAAGCCCTGTGCCCCAAGCTGTGTCGCCGGCCCCTCGTTTGTGTTTCTAGCAGGGTCATTGCTACGTCACCATCCACCATGGAATTCTTCATCAAACACACACAGAAGAGGATAGTAAGAGCCTGGCACTAATCACTCTGCTTCATCACCTTTCATGTTTGGAAAATTTTCAGCAGAGCAGGGGCAAGACTTGGCCTGACCGGGCTTGAACAGGACCCTCAGGCAGAAGGGAGACACCTGTGAGATGGGGTGGAGCTTGGAGCCTGTAGTAGAGGTGGCCAGGGAGGGCTGCTCCTGAAGATCTGACTTGGAGCGACACAGATTACACCTTACTCCAAGGAATTTGGGGGTGCATGCGATAGGAGAGTAAGAACTACAACAAAGCAAGGAGCCTGAGCACCTGCCTTTTCTGCTTAAAAATGCACCCAGGTCCCTAAGAACTAACCAGCTTGTGCACGAACGTTTCCTGCACAGTTCGTGCACATGTGCACACTGCCCCTCCAGAGGCCTTCACAGCTGGATGGTCAGGATTTACTTGGGATTTGACAGTGAGGTTTGGCAGCTGTTGAGGTAAAGTTCCCAGTGATTCCCATAACCGGCAATTGTGTGTTTCCTGCTCTGGGTTTGTGTCTGGTGGGATAAAACTGAAAATTAAAGCCCTGGAGGCAGCCTGGGTCAGAGTGTGACAGGAGGCAGTTGTGCACCCCTTATGGTGATGGCCACCCCACTGTTTGGCAGTGGCCCTGGACGTCCTGTGTCCTCTGGCCTGGTTCTGCAGCTCTGACGTTGGCACCCGCACAGGGCCTCGGGTTGGAAAGCACACAGAGCCAGTGCTCGCGTGAACCCTGAGGATGCCTATGATGCAGCACTGATAGATCTCAGGGAGGTTTCTACTCCCCAAGCTCATGGAGACACTGGAGCACAGCGCTGATGCTCTGGCTCATGGCCTGGCTCCTGTCCCCACACCTCGGTGCCATGCTATTTTCCATCCATCCTCAGTGAGCGAACATGATGAGGGGGATATAGGGGCCTCAGTATGGGGTCCTCCCTGTCTTGGTTACTTTTCTCTCATTGTTGAGACAAAATACCTGATGCCCGATATTAAGGAAGGAAAGGTTTATTTAGCTTACAGTTTGTGGAGGTTTCAGTCCATACTTGGCTGGCTCCCAGGCAGAGTGGCACATGGTAGAGGGCAACAGTTTATGGTGGCGGAAAACAGCAAAGGCAGCAAGAGCAGAAGGGAGGAGCAGCGAGGGCAAGGCTCTTTCCCTCCCTTACACTGTATGCAAACTCTCTGCCCCAGGTCAGGTTTGGCACTCACACCCATAATCCCAGCACTGGACCATGAATCAATCATAAACTCTAGAAGCCCACCCCATGACTGCGTGAGGCTTTGGGGAACATCCAGGCACAAACCATAACACTCCCCTTGGCGATAGAGATGACAAGCCACACCTGGTGACAGGACCGTGCAAGAGCTCAGGAAGGTGGAGTCTTCAGGAGTTGAGCCCACACCCTGCTGGGGACACTCACCCCCACCCGCTTCCTTGTTGGGCCCTGAGTCATCCTCAGAGCTCAGCCCTGGAGCCCCCCAGGGCTTTCTGCTACCTCTCAACCAGGCCAATTCCTGTGACAGATCTTGTCTGAGGAACATGCTCAGCATGTGGGCCCATCCTATCCAGACCTGTGTGGAGGGTGTTACTCATTTCATCCCTATGGCAGCGATTGAGTTGCTGCTTTCATTTCAAAGACGGAGAAACCCAAACCCAAGACATCAGCCTCTTGCCCTGCTGACCCGATGCTAAGTCCAATCTGGGCTTCAGATACTAAGCCCAGCTCAGGAGCACTGGGACTCGGCCCTGTGTGGGAGAGGATAGAGCTGGGGACACATGCCAAATCAGCCGGGTTTTGAAAACTGGGGCTTTCCCTCCATCTTCTTCGTCCATCATCATCATCACTTTACAGGAACACCTCAGCAGAGCAGCTCCTTCTCGTGCATCACGTCTGACATCCACAGGTCTCTGCTCCCTGCCAAGGGGATTCTGCTGAATTTCCCAGTGAGTAGCCTGGATGTTTCACATTCTGATTCCTAGACAATTCTAGATGCCGTCACTGAGCCACCCCGGAAGAACCAGCATGTGCTTTTCTACAGGACAACAGTACAAGTAGGTGCTTTGTGAAGACTGATGTCACCAAGAAAGTGGGTGTGGCCTGTGGTCACCAAGGTGTTGTGTTTTGAAGCTTCAGGAAGAAAGTGCCGGCTGTCACCAGGAAACCAAGAGTGACACTGTACTGCAGGGACACCACTGTTACTGGAAAATTAACAAAGCCTGATGGTGCACAGCATGCTGGAGAAACAGGAGAGACCTGAATCAGTTGTTTGTTCGGGCCAGCCGCGTGCTGTGAAGGACTTGAAGAATCATCTCAGGGAATTGTACTGCGGAGCACTCCCTGGAGAGCACAGGATGCTTGATGAAGAGAACAGTGGTCAGTGTTCACACACATTCATTCACACGAACTTGTCCTTGCTGCCCTTGAGCTGCTATGACTTCCACTGACAGCAGCACAGGCACCTCCCACTCACGTCAGCTCCACAGTGTCCCTGGGGCTGGCTGAGACCCAAGCTGGACTTGTGTCTGCACTGGGAGTGATAGGAGTTTGCTGCATTCAGACTCTTTCAAAGAAACCTTTATCTCTCTCCCCTTCCCCCTCTGATAATGAGGATCAAACCCAGAGGACACTCAGCTACATTCCGAGTCCTTTTTGTTATCATTTTGCTTTTGTTTTTGAGACAGAGTCCCTCAAATTGCCCATGCCGGCTTAGAACTTGGAATCTTCTTGCCTCAGTTTCCCGGAGAACCTGTCCTGTGTTCAGGAAACCTTTCTCTCCCCAGCCCCTGGGGATCAGCTGCAGCCATGACCAACTCCTACACCTCTGGCACCACAGATTGAGTTAGGAACAGATTCTTCCCACCCTGGCTCTCTGCAATGCGCAACCAGCTGGCGCTGTGGCGGGAGAAGGGGGCCGGCTGGGAAGGTGCTCCTCTCTTTCAGTGGTGCATCCTCAGCAGGTGGAATTCTTCCTGGGGTGTGTGTTGGGTAACTTCAGAGAGGCAACACGTTCCCGGTAGCCCAGCTGAATTTGCTGTATCTTTGTTTAGTTGTCAGAGTATGTTTGTGATGCATAATAATTCCGTACATCTCAAGGAACCGTACACACACACACACACACACACACACACACACACACAAACACACACTGCATCTTGACCCTTTTGACTTCCCCTTCCCATCTCCACCTTCCTGTTTCCTAACATCTCTTACTTTGCTCTTAACATTTTCCTTTGGGTTTCTCATACAATGGAAACCATGTGAAATGAAGCCTTCTGGTCCAATTTCACTTAGCACTGTGGTCTCAAGGTCCATCCATTTTCCTACAGGTCACTCAAATGTATTGCGGGCTCCTGACAGTAGGATTCAGAGGAGTAAAAGTTGGCCACCGGTGCTGGTGTTTGTTCCCTTGTTTCTGTTAGTGCTCACTGGAGGACCAAGGCTCTCTCCCAGAAGCATCTGTGGTCTGGTCCGAGAGGGTGGATGACCAGCAGAGGAGAGAGGGTGTCCAGGCTCTTTTGCTATTTCCTTTTTGTAGCTGTAACCATCATTTGATGGCTATGCAAATAAAATTACCTTAAATGAAAAATCTGATTTTATAAAACAAGAGCTAAAGAACTAAACTGCCGTGACGCGAGATTTGCAGTCAGGAGGTGCGGCGACTCCATGTGGGCTGAGCAGGTGCAGCTTCATCCGCAAAGCTCCTAACCGAGAGGGCGGAGCGTAGGCCTCAGCCTTGGGCTCCAGGGTCCGAGGCCAGCCCTCAGAGCTGGGCCCTGTGTGGCCTCGGCACCTGGCAGGGAGCGAGGGTGCAGGGCTCTCCTCCCGCTGTCGTGCTGTTGATGCCCTTCAGTCTGCAGCTCTCTTACCACTGGGCCTTCAGTCAGATCCTGGAGCCACACTTGTGGTAAGAGTGCAGAGGAAGCTGCAGCTGGGTCGGCAGGAGGGGACGCTTCCTACCGCACAGCATCCCTGGGCTGTGCTGTTCCGGGGCCAGTCCTAGCCGCTGTACCTATGCAGCTGTCTTCCCGAAGAAGCTCTCCTCACCACTGAAACAGCACCAGGGGGTCTGTCATCCCAGCTTTGGCCCCCATATGTGAACATGGCCATGCACAGCTTTGTATCATACTTTTTTCTTCTGCATGGTTCTTCGTTTGGCTTTTGGAGTAGTTCTGTGGGAGGGCTTTTGTTGTTTGTCTGAGTCCGTGTTTGCAGTGCGTAACATCACACTGTGTGGGGACGGCGCCTGTACACAACCCATCCCCACTCCTGTTTCCACCCTCCTCCTGCCGCTCCCTGCCCCTCCCCCAGCTCTTGATCCCCTTCCCATTTGAGGAAGATCTGCCCCGCTGCTTACCGTTGTCTATCTTTTACTTTGTTCTTTATTTATACTTTGTATTCTTTATATAAGAAAAGCTATGCAATATTTGAGTTTGTGTTTGATTAATTTCACATAGCGTTATGATCTCAAAGCACACCCATTTTCCTACACGTGACACAAGTTCATCTTTCCCTGTGGGAGACTGGACCAGTACTCTACATTTTCTTTGTTCATTCACCTGTTAATGGGTATATGGGGCACTTCCAAGATTTAGCTAGTATGCATTGTGCTTCTATAAATATGGATATGTTTAGATCACTGTGATACGATGTCTTTAAATCTCTTAGGAAGATACCTAGAAGGCAAATAGCTGGGTCAAATGGAATTTCTATTTTCAATTTTTTGAGAAATATCCACACAGATTTCCATAGTGGTTGTACCAGTTTACATTCCCACCAACAATACAAAAGAGTCCTTTTACCAGCAGCCTCTCTGGCAGTTGTTACTTGATTTCTTGTTGATGGCCATTCTTTCTGAGGTAAAATGGTCAATATTCTCATTTGACTGAAATACTTAACCCTCAGTGTTGTTTTAATTTTCATTTCTCTAATGACCAGCGATGGTAAACTTTTTTTCATGTATTTATTGGCCATTCATATTTCTGTGAAGTGTCTGTTCATTTTAGATACCCATTTTTTCATTGGGTCTTTTATTTTGGGAGGTCAATTTTTAAAAATTTTATATATGAGTCCTTTGTCTCATTCTGTAGGTTTTCTTTTCACTCTGTTTGTTGAGTCTTTTGTTGCACAGAAGCTTTTTTATTTGATAAGATCCCATTTGTTGACTCTCAGAACAATTTGATGTACATCTGGGGTTCATCCTTACCTATGATCTGTGAGTTGAGAGTTTTACCTGTCTTGTCTTCCAGCAGGTTGTTTCAGTGTTACCACTTAGTTCTTTGACCTGTTTTGATTTTAGGTCAGTATCTGGTGAGATATATGGGTCTAGCTTCAGTCTTCTGCATGTGGACAGCCAGATACAGGCTGCCTTCTTTTTCTGTGTGTTTTTGGCCTCTTCGTTAAAGATTAAACAGTTTAGTGTACTTAGGGTTGTGTCTGCATCTTCTATGCTGCTCCACTGATCCTCTTGTCTGTTTTTGTGCCTATACCATGCTGTTTTTATCATGGTAGTTTTGTAATATAACTCCAAATCCAGGATTGTGATGCCTCCTGCTTTGCTCTTGTTACCTTGGATTGTGTTAGGCTTACTGACTGACCGTAGACATTTTTCCATGTTGCGAAGCATCACATCTGCTAACTTCTGAATGTGGCTCTTGTATAGATCTGCAACTACGTGGGCCCTGCCAAGGTCATTGTTCAGCTGGTCACAAATGGGAAGAACACCCACCTCCATGCCCACAGCCTGGTGGGAAAGCACTGTGAGGATGGCGTCTGCACTGTCACCGCGGGCCCCAAGGACATGGTGGTCAGGTGAGCAGGGGATGCTGGGAGGCTGGGGTACATAGACACAGTGCAGGGACAGCCATCTGCCCCCATCACTGGGGGCCTCAGCAAAAGTGAAGAGGCCTTATGCTGCTACCTGGACCCTGGAGGAAAGTGACCACATATGTGTGGGGTTTTCGCCCAGTGATGCTCACAGAAGCATCTCAGTCTGGATGACAGATTATAGGGCCACTTCACCTAGGAGGTATTTGCATCACTTTTAACAGTGTTTTTATTCTCCTGGAATAAAGACAGGAACAAATTTTAAGAAACTAACTATAGCAGAAGTCATAATTTTGTAGATGGTTTTTACATTCTTGATGTCCCTTCAGTGGATTCAAAAGGTATGCAAAGATAAGGAGCCAAGGAATACAAATTTACTTTGGCATTGGTAGACATGAAACTTAGAAAGGGACGGGACAGGGGTTTAGCGCTAGCACCTGCCTGGCAAGCATGAGGTCCTGAGTTCGCTTCCCAATACCCAAAAAATAAAACTAAAAAGAAGCTAAAAAGAACAAAAAGGAGGACATACTTAGAGATTTGTCAAATAAAACAATTTTAATGAAGGAAATTTTATAGAAATAATTTCAATGCCCAACTAATCAAGAAAAATTTTAATAAGGCATATTTATTGTGCTAAAGAACAGATTTTGTTCATTTTCCCAAAACACTAAAATAGCATACAACATGGCAATTTAGCATGATCAGTGATGTACTGTATATTGATCTATGCAATCAGTATTCCCCAAAATGGTGATTTTTAAGTTCTACTTTGGGACTCCTTTAAAAAAGCAGGAATTTTTTGTTAATTTTGCTTCATTTTAAAAATGTATTCCACAGCATTTTAATCCTGATTTAAGTTGTTTTTACATTAAAATCCTAGTTATTCACTCCAAAGAAAGCAGTTGTTCAAATCAGCTAAGATTAAGCTGACGGTGGTGTTGACAGTGGCTTTGCGGGACAAGTTTCAGGTTGGCCGGTACTAGGAAAGCTGAACTCTGGCATTCCTCAGTATTCTCATTTGACTGAAAATACTCAAGTGTGTAAAACCTAGAGAGCTTTCTTTTAAGTCACAAACCCTTATTCTTCTGATGCTAGGAAAAAACATTCCAAGTTGAAGAAAGAAACTTAAGTTGGTTTGAACCGCTCAGGAGAGCTTTATATGAACTTATCACATGGTCCTCCTGCAGGTGGCCGCTCCCTCTCATAGGCCTCAGTGGGCCACACTCTTGACGGAACCTGGTCCTGCCCCAACCCAACCCACCCCTGAGGGCTTTGAACATGGGGCGGCTGTGTCAAGCTGAAAGGGCCTAGGGTTTCTGCAGATTCGGTCCTTCAGGGCCCTGCCAGGGTAAAGAGCGTGTTCTTCGTCCTCTGTAATATGTGTCATAATTGTGTCTCTGAATGGGAGTTGTAAACAAAGTTCCCTGAGTGGAACTTGTTACCTTAAAACTCCCAGGATGTTGTCTGACATTTGCTGTTCTGTGGCTTGGGTTAATAATCCCAGGTGATTTCAGAAGGAATCATTGATTTGTTTAGAGCTCAGGACAGGAATAGAAGTAAATCCCCCATTTCTAGGTAAAATGAGGAAATTTCCCCGCTCTCTTGCGGTCCATTGGGGTGGATGCTCAGGACCTGAGGGTGCTCACCGTCGTCATTCCTGTGCCCACCTAAACCCACGTCACATTCGTTTGATGTAGCCTTATGGGACATTCTCACCCAGAACCTATCACTGAGAAATGTGACCCAGGAGACACGGTCTAAGAGTGACACCAGACTGTCACCTTTCTTGCTCACTGTCCTGTGGAACGTTGGTTCTCCCTGTCACGTGGCTTTTAGCTGAGAAATGTTTGCTCACAGAGGTTTTTTTCTAAAGCACACGGTTTCCTCCACTACTTTTCATCTGTCTGCTCTGTCCAAGCCTGTTGCTTTTTCCTAGCAAGGGCAGCTGGGAGCCAGCGTTCTGCCCTCCCAACAGCAGGGCATGGTAAGATTCTGGACACTCTAATTTCCTCCCTAGAAGATGAGAAGCTTGCACTACAGAATCCATCTCCGGCCTCTGTCTGCAGAGTTGTAGCCAGGGCTAGGATTTGCTAATGGTGTGGAGGAACAAGAGCAGACTTGCCGCACACGTCTCTGCGGGAGGCTCTGGTTACTGCTCTTCAGTTCTGACTCGCAGGCAAGAATGTCAAATAGAGAAAGGGGGGGTGGCAGCCAGCCTATTCCTCAGGCTTCTCCATGCTAGGGCTAGCACCGAGATAAGAAAGTGGTCTTTAACAGTGCAGATTAGACTCAGAATGTAGATTCGCCACAGGCCGGTCACCACATCAGTGGAGATGTGTGAAAAGGCACTGGGGAGGGGCGCCGCCTCTCAGCTACCGAAGCCGGCGGCGCCACCTCTCCTCGCAGTGTGCTCCTTTGCCTCTCCCTCAGCGTGAATTCTCGGCAAATTCACTTTCTTCTCTCAAAACTACTTTATGTTAAAACATTCATGTTTTAAATACCTAAGTCTTTTTAATTAGCTTTTACTTTGTTTTATTTCTTCTATATTTACTTAGCTTTTACTGTGTTTCTTGACTTAAAAATAATAACCTTAGTTTGATATTTCATTCTAACTTGGCCAGAGATATCAACAATGCTTCAGTGCCATGAAATTCTATTCAAACTCTTTTTCTCTTTTCAGTTAGTACACACAGTGCATACTGGCTGGTAAGCACAGAAGTGGACGTGGAAGCAGGGCGTCCAGCCGGGAAGCCAGGCAGCTGTGTTCAGCTGCTGTCCTGTAGGCCCCCGCCTGTTGGTGCCATTCCCAGGCTAGGCCTTCGTGTGCCGCAGGGGCACTGGCTGGAGGGTGACCAGGGTGTGCTGAGGTGGGCCTGTGGCAGAGGCTGCATTTGAACCCCAGGAGGGCAGAAGTGTCCCAGCCCTGAAAGAACAGCAGGCACAGAGCAGGGCCACTTCGAAATCTCAACCCAGGGACAGGGACTCTGATGTAGCCAGGGAAGACTTTGAACACAGAAACTCAGGAATGATACAAGGTCTTAGCCTGGCTGCCAGCTGCACCCTGGTTCGCCATGTGCACACGCGGGTGCCAGGCACTCCCCTAGACTCCGGTCTGGTCGGGTAGGACCACGCAGGGCGGGTGCACGGAGCTCAGCAGTCACCAGGGCCAGCTGGAGGGTTTGCTGTGTAAGGCGTGCATTCCAAGTCCTGCCTCAGGGTTCCAGATCCTGTAGACATGATGGGGAGCCCCCAGAGTTGTGTTTTAATAATTCTAAGATAACACTCATATTGGTGGTCAAGCAGCAGAGCACAGCATTTGAAGGAAGAAACAGGATTGTAGTCTCATTCTCTTCATTAGCTATAACTTTTCTTTTAAAAAAAATTTTTAACTGTCAATTTATGGAAAGAAAATTTAAGTACTGCAATAGTCACCCTTTAAAGTGTTCATTTCTGAGTCCTGACAAATACTCATTTAACTACCACAGACAAGGCAGAGAACAGTTCCATCACCTAACCCTGCGTCCCTTTGTAATCCAGCAGCACTGGGAAATGTACTTCCCGGCCCCTGGTTTTGCCGATTCAGGGTGCCCTGGGGCCAGAAGGGTAGAACCTGCAGCCCGCTGCTGCTACCTCAGTGGCTGATGCCTTTTACTCACGAAGTAGCACAGTGTGATGTCAGTGCACTGTAGTTTACCCACCTCTGTCTGAAGGACACTTTGTTTCTTTCTGGCTTTCACTGGTAAAGCACCTTTTGTGTAAGTAGAAGTAGAATTCAGGGAAGAAGACTAAGATTGTGTTTATTTTGATAAGAAGCCACAGAATTGTGACTGGGCCTTTTTATATTCTTATAAATTCCTATTTGTAATCCTGAATTTTTCTTTCATATATATCCATGATAACCTGCCCTCATTTTCTTTTATACTTTGTTGTTGTTGTTATTGTTGAGACTGGGTTTCACTATGCAATTCAGGCTGGCCTTGAACTCACTTTGTAACCCAGGTTGGCCTTGAATTCACAGTGATTCTCCTGCCTCAGCCTCCCAAATACTGGAATTACAGATGTGCATCATTCTGCCCGACCTCTTTTGTACTTTCTTATGGAAATTCTCAAACATGTAAAAGTAGAAAGAATACCATAATTAGCAGTGGCTACACCCATCGCCCAGCATCAACTATTGATCTGTCCAGTGACCAATCTTAAGTTAGATGGATTCCCACCCAGGTATTTTTTGGTTACTGATGTTCAAGTAATTCCACTGTGGTAAAAGAATAACTGCTGTGATTTGTATGGTTTAAAATTTATTGAGACTTCTTTCATGGTGCAGAATATAGTGTGCCTTAGCAGTTTTTCCTTGTGTCTTTAACAAAGCATGTTTACCCTTGTCTTGTTGAGTGGATACTCCATAAGCATCCATGGGCCAAGTTGTTTGGTTGAGTTGCTCAAGTCTCTTCCATTGTCACTGGTTTTCTTCTACTGGTTCTGTTGATTACTGAGAAAGGAGTGTGGAAATCTCCGACTCTGTTTATAGACACATCTGTTTCTCCTTTGCATTCTGTAAGATTTTGCTTCTGTTAGCAGCCTCTTTTATTAGGTGCATAAACCTTGGGGATTCCCTCGTTCTCTTGATGAATCTTGCCTTTGTCACTGCGGTGTTGCTTGCACTACAGTCTACTCCAGCTCCTCCAACTCTCCTTCGTTAATGTTAGTGTAGAGCACTTTCTGTGCATCTTCTTAGTTCCAACCTATCTGTGCTTTATATTCAAAGTGGACATACACTGCACGTGGTTGACTCTTACATTCTTTATCCAATAAGACACTGTGACTTTTAACTGGAGTGTTTGGACAACTTATCCCCAAGGTGATGGTTGATGTGGCTGTTTAAGTCCATCATGCTGTCTTGTTTCCGCTTGTTACATCTGTCTGTTGTTCTTTCTGTCCTTTTTTTTCTGTTTCTGTTTTGGGGTTGCTATGATTTCATTTGGCTTATGTTCCATTGTATTTTGAAGCAGCTGTTAGAGGGTTTATGCTATATGTCTTGAACCTTTAAGTCAAGTCACACCTGTCATGTGTTGTGTGTGAACCTTGGGACGGTGTACACTCATGTCCTTTCTCTGGGTCTTGTGCTGTTGTGGCATATATTTTGCATTACATAAATGATATAAATCCCACAAAACATCGTTTTTCAATTTGACCTTAGTCAAGTACTTTAAGAAGTTTTTTTTTAATTACAGAAAAAGTTACGTTATGTAAACACATTCATCATTTGCAGTGCTTCTTATCTATTTTATGACTCCTGATTTCTTTTTCTTTCTTTCTTTCTTTCTTTCTTTCTTTCTTTCTGTCTGTCTGTCTTTCTTTCTCTTTGGGACTGGGAATAAAACTCAGGACCTTGTGCTTGCCAGGCAGGCACTGTACCACTGAGCTATATCCCCGGCCCCAGGGTCTTGATTTTTATCCGGCCTCAGTTTTCCTCAGCCTGAAGCACTTCCCGCAGCTCTCCTCACACAGTGGTCAGTCATTCTGCACCTGGAAGCCTCCCTTCATCTCTGTCACTCGGAGTGTGTGCAAGGCAGTGAGTTCAAAAGTGGCAGTTGCTACCTGTCCTTCCCTCTGCAGTGCGGCCATCCCCTGGTCTCCATGTAGGGGTCCCATCCCTCATCTGTTCCTCACGTGTCACAGGTTCTTCTGTCCTCAAGCAGAATCTCAGCTCCCTTCCTGATCACCAGCTTTAAGCCTGCTAATCATGATGGACTTGAGTGTAGTTCTGTTCATGTTTCTTGTGCTTGGGCTTCACTGAGATTCTCAGATCTCTGAGCTTATATTTTTACTAAATTTTAAAACTTTATTTAAACATTCATTTTTCAAATACTTTTTCTGCCCACTCCTCTTCCTCCTATTCTGGAACCCCAATGACACGTATATTTGGCCGTTGGTAGTTGTTCTATGCTCACTAATGATTTATATTCTCTCTCTCTCTCTGCTACACCCCACCATCCCTACCCTACCACCATCCTCATCCTCCTCCTTCTCGGCCACCTTTTTCTCTGTTTCATTTCAGGTAGTTTTACTACTACATCTGCAAGTTCACATATCCTCTTATCTATAGTGTCTACTGTGTTCTGAACCTCATCCATTGTCTTTTTCTTGTAGAAACTGCAGTGTCTTGTCTCTACAAGGTTGTGTGGATCTCTTTTAGTTCCATGATGTCTCTCCTTTCCAACCGTGCCCTCCTGGACATGGCTATCCCAATGCACCTGATGGAAACTCTGCCATCTGTATTATTTCCGGATGTTTCTACTCATGGGTTCTTACCTTCATTATGAATCATGTCTTTCTGCTTCTTTCCATGCCTTGTAATTTTTACTGGACAACAGACATGGTGGATTTTGGATTGAGGCATGGCTGATTTTTTTATATGCCTGTAAGTATTTTTGAGGACTGGAATAAAGTTACATTTGGGGACGTGTGGCTTCTTCTGGACTGACTATCACACTTTTGTGGGGAGACCAAGGAGTCCTGTTGTTACTCTGACACCTTGGCAGAGGCAATACCTTGACTGTCTGTCCTGTTCCCTGTCCAGGGAGGTTTATTGTTCCTTCTGCTGCTCCGTGGTGGCCTGGGTTGGCTTCCTCACCCATGCACTGACCCTACCGTGCTGAGGCTCAGGGACATTCTGAGGGTCTGTATCCCCTCTCAGTGCCCGCCTGTATCCTGCCCACCTCAGCCTCCCTAGGTGTTCAGCTCTGTGTCCTTGTTCAGGGAGGTGGTTGCTGTGCCTAGTCCCCTCCTGGGCTCTCAAGGTTACACCAGAGCTGCTGGAACTGGACTTCCACAGCCTGACAGCTGGTCCATGTGTGTGCTAGTGGCTTGGGAGGGAGTTGGAATTGCTCGGGGCAAGGCAGGGTGACGTCCGGAGGGCTCTGGCTCTGCCTGTTGCAAGTGCTTGCAGTGCTTGCATGCCCCACAGGTATTGGCCATGCACCATGTGCTGCTCTGGAAGCTGCCGCCCTCCCTCTCCCTGCCCCGCTCCATCTGGCCACCCCCATTTGCTTGGTCCGGTCTTTCCCCCACCACCCCTCCACCCCTGTCCACCCAGCCCATTCTTCTTGCCTCTGCTCACCTGTGTGAACGGAGGCAGAGGAAGCAATGTTGTCCACAACTCACAGGCTCCAGAGCCCTGGTTTCCACTCTTCTACCCAGTGCCTTGCTCCTGTTCTACCCTGATCCTGTGCTGCAGCCATACCTTGCCACTGCTGTCTCTGAAAACCCACGCAGTGCCACCCCAGGGCCTTTGCACATGCTGTGCTCCTACAGGTGCTTCTCACTCAAGCACCAGATTCTCACCTCTTCTGAGCCAGACTCCACTGTTGCCTCCCCTGAGTCCTTTCTGACCTCACTCAGACCTCTTGCTCTGTCTCTCCTGCTCCTCATTCCTATGCTTTGCTCCCTGATAATAATAGTTACCTTCTATGCCACATTGTGTGGTCACCAATCTGGCATGTAGTCTCTGTCATGGCAGGTTCTGGATGCTCTGTCAGGATGCTCTGGTTCTGGAAAGGACCTGATACATGAATGAATCAGTCTCCTTGACAAAGCACATTCTGGTTCATTTGCTCACTGTATTACATTGCCTTACAATGCACCTTTCTTTCATGGACTTCAAAACATCAATGAGTGGAGCAACATATATATTGTTTATTTGTTTATTTATTTGTTTTGAGACAGAATCTTACCATGTAGTTCAGGCTGGCCTTAAACTCACTGTGTAGTCCAGGCTGGCCTTGAACTCATGGTGATCCTCCTGCCTTCGCTTCCTGAGTGCTGAGCTTACATACGCACACCACCATGCCCTATATGTATTTTCTTAAAACCCTTCCAGCTGCTTTATTTAGCTTGCTAACATACTGCACCATGTTCTCTAGATGTGCAGCCACTACAAGGTAAGAGGTTCCATTGAATATAGGCACTCAAACCTGAGCTTATGTAGGGTTTGATGACAATTCTGGTGACAGTAAATACTTCAAATCTTACAGAAAACCTACAGGATATAGGATTCCCAGGGAGACTATAAGTTCCATCCAGAAACCCAGGAAAGACCCCCTCAAAAAAAAAACCCTTCCAAACACAATATTCTTCCTACTCTTGACAAATGTTAGTATATACTTGGAACTTGAAATTATTTTTATAGGCTTTTGTAGAAAATATCCTAAAATGAATTCAGGTAAAAGTCCCCGTTAAGGTGTGTGAACCAATACCCCTCCCTCCTGAAGCACAACTTGCAAGTCTCAGAAGCAGGGAAAAGCAAAAGGCTCGGGGCTTGGCATGGACGCAATTGGTAGCAAACCCTCCTGTGCGCTGGGTTCCAGCTGCTTGCAGTCCCTGTGTCCTTTGGTGAATCCAGTTAGAAGTTTCGTTGGTTGGACTACACTATACAGCCCAGCCCTGGAGAGGGTTATACCATGAGCAGTGTGGCACAGGTCACCCCTCTGATCCTGACACAGCCTGGGTTCCGAAGTGCCCCGACCAGTTGATTTGGTACGGCTGTGAGGGCCTGGGTGCCCACTGTGCCAAGGCAGAGCCGGTGCCCCCTGAGTTGTGCTTTTGTCACTGCTGTCACCGTTTCCCTTCCAGCTTCGCCAACCTGGGCATCCTCCACGTGACGAAGAAGAAGGTCTTCGAGACCCTCGAGGCGCGGATGACGGACGCATGCATCAGGGGCTACAACCCCGGGCTCCTGGTGCACCCGGACCTCGCCTACCTGCAAGCTGAGGGGAGCGGAGGTGACCGGCAGCTCACGGGTGAGCGTCATGCCTCACCTCTGTCCCCATGTGGGCTACAGGCATCCCCCTCCACTCCTGCCTGCTCCTGCTAGAGCCCCGAGGGTACCTGCCTCCTCGTGTGCCAGGCCTGCCTCCTCCGTCACCGCTCCCGAAGCCCAAGATCAGAGCCATAGCTCTCCCAGCTGCCCCTTCCCGCCTGGCTGAGCCTGCATCATTGGCTCCAAGGAGGGCACAGGACTCTTCAGGCAGGCACATCGGGAACGCTGTCTTCAGTCCTGCAGACCCGTGGCCGTGCCTGTGCCCGCCCCTCACTTGCTCCTTGCACCCTGTTTCTGCTCTCACATGTGCCCTCCTGGTCCCCACACCTTCCGGGCTCGAGCCCAGCGGTCCTGTTTGCACTAAGCACACCATGCCCTCACGCCGTTCTGGCCTGTGCTCCTGTCCTCTGCCCTCAGCCACAGTCCAGCCCCTGCCTGAACTCCACATCCTGCTTACCTGTGTCCCCTGCTTTGGTCATAGTTGTCTCCTCCCACTCTCAATCTTGCCTCCACCCTGGGGCTGGGTGGACCTTCCCGAACCTGCACCTCACCCCAGTTCTGCAGCTGGCACTGCACCTCCCAGGAGCTTGCCCTGGCTGTATCTCCAGTCCGTGTCCCCCAGCAGCACCCCAGTTTCCCTCTCCAGGTCCCATATACTCCTCCTGTTCCCCTCCATGCATTGAGACCTTCTCTGGCCATGACCTCCTACAGACCCCATGTCAGTGACCCTGGTGTCCCCTGAAGGACTCAGCACTTGAACTGTTTCCTTTTATGATGTAGAAACTCATTATGACCCTGTCCATCAGGCTGAGAAACCCCAGAAGGGACACAGCCTGATGTGGCTGAGCCACCTATGTCTTCCCAAGTCCTCTTTGATTCCTGTGCACGAGGCCCTGTGCCAACGCCGTAGAGGCACGCAGTTGTGCTCTGGGAACCTCTCACACTTCCAATGTTGCTGGTGCATGGTGGCTGCTCTGCTGGCTGCATTATGTCCTCCTGCCTTAGTAACCCTCACTGATGGGGATAGAAGAGACAGACAGAGGACAGAGGAGGCAGGCAGACATGAGAATGTGGTTTTTACCGTAATCCAGAAAAATGCAGGTCACCTTCCTTGGATACCTTCTTTTATGGGTGAATCAAGGGAATGATTTCTTTTTTAAATCTCAGCAACAGTATGAAATTTCAAAAGAACAAAAGTGAGTTTTAAGTTGATCACTGTTTGTGGGCTTTGTACAAACATGCACATTAAACTCCCGCCTTCCCACACGGCACTGCAGACCGGGAGAAGGAACTCATCCGCCAGGCAGCCCTGCAGCAGACCAAGGAGATGGACCTGAGCGTGGTGCGGCTCATGTTCACTGCCTTCCTGCCTGACAGCACTGGCAGCTTCACACGCCGCCTGGAGCCTGTGGTGTCCGACGCCATCTATGACAGCAGTGAGTACATGCAGGCGCTCTGAGCCTCCAAGACGGCCTCAGGCTGTCATCAACAGAATAGGAATGTGGTGCGCTAGCCCGAAAGGCCCACAGATGCCCAGATCAAATACTTTAAGACAGGTTCCAGAACTGTGGTTCTCCTTCCTCAGGTGAACATTCAGGTCTTCCCTGCAACACCAAACCTCTCCCTCCTCCACGCGTCACCAAGAGAAAAGGGGACACCTTGGTCAGGAAAGGTTTCTTAATTGTTTTTCATGGGGACCTTAAAGGGAGGTTAATGTAGGATTACTGCATTCTTACCCCCACTTCCCCCTGGGATTGGCTTTACCAAGACAGCAATTTCAGTTGCCTGAACATGTGGTATAGATAGTACAGGACTTGCAAATCCTCTCTGAAGATAGTTCCTACCGTGCCCTCAGAGATTACCAGTCTTCAGCGTGTACCATGCAACTTTCCTGGTGGTGTGCACAGCATTTATTAACCAGGTATTTCCAGAAAGCCTGCATGTGTAGTATTTGGGCTTGGTAAATATTTATAGAACTTGGGTGTAAGTAGGTAAGTCCAGGCTTCAAGTACCACAGCTAATGGATCTTTGATTTAAACAAGTTTGAAGGAAAGAGAAAGGTTTATACAATGATGCTGACCTATATACAACGGGTTGCCTTACACTGCAGCTGTTGCGGTAGAAAAAGGAAGCCTGACACTCTTACCACATGAAACTTTTACCCCTTAACCACATGGAATCCTGACTGAGTTTGGGGAAAGGAAATAAAACATCTCTGTTTTTCTTTGTACAATAAAATCTAGTAAGTAGTTAAAGAACATCGTGCTTCTCCTAACTTGTTTTGGGCTCCTCTAGGTGGTACAAGTTTGGGGTTAAATTCCTGACCTCATTGAAATTCCAGAAGCCCATTGGCTTGGGTCTTCCTAAGACATCTGGAAGCTCTTGCTCTCTCGGTGTCTGTCCCCTTTCTGGACAGAGGGAGAGACAAATGCCGTTGTTTCTTCTCCCTCACTGTTCCTTGTCTGCCTTGGTGATCAGACGGCTCTCTTACTGCAAGCACGCGGAGGGCCTCAGGAGTATTTTTGTCCCTGCACAGGAGACAGCATGTGCTTGAACTGGACTAGGGAGTGTGTGTCAAGCAGGGGCCCCCAGGGATCTTGGGGGGGGGCTAAGAATGGACCTGGATGTGTGTCGTTTTCCCCTTTGAACAGAGGCTCCCAATGCATCCAACTTGAAAATCGTGAGAATGGACAGGACCGCTGGATGCGTAACTGGAGGGGAGGAAATTTACCTCCTCTGTGACAAGGTGCAGAAAGGTAAGGACATTGTGATCCAGCGCTTGGAATTTGATGCCTGTGGTCCCTGGATCACTTCTGGGCAGCCCATCAGGAACACCCCTCTGGCGCTGAGCACCTTCTCCAGGTGCACACTGTCTGTCATTTTGTAAAACCTAACTGTATAATTCATCTTAAATTTCCCACAGAAACAGAGAAATACGAAAGTAGTGGTAATTATAACTAGTGATCGCCCGTGGTTCTACTCCTTAAACTTTGTTTTCTGCACACATTAAACTAAAATAAATGAATAACAGCCCCTGCTTGACCCATGCACACACACAGAATTAGCCATAAGTTGCTGATTCTGGTCATTTTGCTTTCTTGTAGCTCAGAGAGAGCTTCTCCACTCGTTTCCATGTGTCACTGTGAGGCCAGCTGGAAAAAGGTGGAGGATAGGAAGCTCTCAGACCATGTTTCTCTTCCAGGTGGCATTTTGGACAGAGGTTCTTGGCATTTATTCTCATTAGACCTCTTAGAAGATCAACAAATTCGTGAAAACAGAGAGAGATTATGTATTACTTTATCAAACTTCACTCTTTTTAAATAAAATAATAAATGTAAAGTACAGTATAAGGGAGGTCTGTTTATTACAAAGTAGACATTTTCAAATGAAGCGGATACAGAACTGGAAATCATCCTTAAGGAAACATAGTACAGCTTTCAAATAACTCAAGTAGAGGTTAAATGCTCTGAGACAGGAAGTCAGATTGTACAGTGAATATGCATTCTTTATCTAAACAACAGTGACCATTGACACTTTCGATGCTCCCTGCCTTCCTCCTGCACACCCCTGAGTAGTACGTGTTTCTGGGCTGTCACCTTTATTTGTGTTAATCGTTAGTTCTACTGGCTAGCACGCAAGTTTTGCCCTTGGCTTAAGGAACCTGAAAAACCAGGGCTAGCATAGTCCTACCTACAAGCAAAGGAGTGGACCAGCAAACGGTGGGATGCTTGCCTGACCTAGCACTCCTAACCACCCATGGAAATCCACGCATAGTTTCATCAGCCAGTGGTGTGGTCTTTCCTGTGGAGTGGGAAGTGAAGCCAGGGGGTTGCCAGCCAGAGTTACACAGTCCTGTTTCTGCAGAAGTAAAGAACAGCAGGGTCCCAAGTGAACTGACCGCCTGAGTATTCCACCTGATCACCCACAGGGACTCAGGACAGACTGTGGGAGGCGAAGTATAGTGCGTGCAAGCACTTGGGCACCGACACCTGATGTCTGTGTTCAGATCCTTGCTTCTCCTTTCACTGGCTGTCAGTCCAGGATAAGGGATGTAGTAAACTCTCTGGACCCCAGTTTCTCTTCTGCAAAATGAAGATAAGAGAACACCTACCTCCTGGGCCAGCAGGAGGGCAGAATGAGTTGGCATTTACATAGAAAGCACTGGGGACAGCATCTGTCCTCGAGTAAGCTAGAGGCAAGCTAACTGCTGTGTACAGCAGTACCTTGGGGTGAGCCTCACTGGGGCTTGGATGCTCCTCCTTGGGTTTCCGGTCTCTCACCAGTGATAGGGCAGGTTCAGCAGTGAACAAGAGAGAGTTCAACTTGATCAGTTAACCCTAAGATTCTGCCACAGGAAGTGAAACTTAGGGCCTGGCCCTGTGGTGGGTGAGAGATGTTTAAAATGCAAGACTTATATAAACTTTAACTGTTAAATCTACTACACTAATTATTTTCAAAAAATTAGAGCATCCAGTAGGGAGACCCTTGAGCCACCCGACTGCCCAGCATGCCCTTGTGTCCTGTCACACTGCGTACAGTGATACCCTTGCTTGTGACCATTTACAGATGACATCCAGATTCGGTTCTATGAGGAGGAGGAGAACGGAGGTATTTGGGAAGGGTTTGGAGACTTCTCCCCCACCGATGTCCACAGACAAGTAAGGGGACCATCCTCGTCTGTACATTTTGCTGTGTTGAAATTCAGTACTTATTTTTTGTATATGAGAAATGAAAAACATCACAAGTGTTTATTTAACATCCATTAAACAGGGCCAGGGATACAGCTCAGTGGCATAAGCGCCTGCCTGCCAAGTGCAAGGTCCTGAGTTCGATTCACAGGACCCCCAAAAAAATCCATTAAATAGTACTATTTGTAAGGATTTTGTAGGCTGTCTAGAAATGTTTCCCACCACAGAACCACAGGCCAGGTTCTACTGGACTGTGAGCCTGAGAGGCTAGTGAGACTTTTCACTTGGGCTCCGGTCCTCTGTCTCTCACGGCGCCTTTCCGTGAAAGCATTCTAGGTGTTCTGCCGAGCAGCTGTATCATAACCTGCCAGAGTGTAATGGTCTGGGAAGTGCAGAAAGGAGCAGGCTTCTACCAAGAGTGATGGTGCACACCTGTGATCCCAGCTCTAGAGAGGCTGAGGCAGGAGGATCACTGTGAGTTTGAGGCCAGCCTGGGCTACAAAGTGAGTTCAAGGCCAGCCTGTGAAACCCTGTCTCAAAAAGACAGAAAGAAAAAGAGAGAGAGAGACAAGAAAGAAAGGAAGGAAAGAAGGAAGAGAGAGAGAGAAAGGAAAGGAAGGAAGGAAGGAAGGAAGGAAGGAAGGAAGGAAAGGAAGAAAGAAAGAAAGAAAGAAAGAAAGAAAGAAAGAAAGAAAGAAAGAAAGAAAGAAAGAAAGAAAAAGGGAAAGAAAGAAAGAAAGAAAGAAAGAAAGAAAGAAAAGAAATAAGCTTCTAGCTCATAAATCAGGACTCCCCAGCGCCAGCCAGCGGTGTGACCAGAGACAAAAGTGCCGAGCTTCCACCTTCATGATCCCTCTCCTTATGGATGATTGAGAAACATTATTTTTATAAAACATTGAGAACATTTCAGATGCTGGTCAATAAACAAACAGTTTAAGAAATCATGGTGTATCTAAGATGCCAGGCAGTTATTAAAAAGACAAGTACTCTCTGAACTAACCTAGAGAGATCACAAAGGTGCAGCGAGAAGAACGTTTAAAAGATCGGTATAGAACAGCGTGACTATGAAGTGATTCCTTGTTTACAGAGAAACCAGGTGGGGGTGCGGCACGCTAATGACAGAGTCCACGGGGCTGGGGCTGGTGGACTCCGGCTGTTAGGGCAGAGACAGCTATCCGTGTACTCCACTCTGTGCCTTTTGCATAGTTTATTTAATCTTGACCCCTGTGAATATGTTACATAGTGAAACAATCAAACCAACAAACCGCAAAGGGCCTAACCATCCCAGCACTACAGGCATGGAGGAGCTGGCACCCTGACAGGAGGCTCAGCTCATTTTTCTCCTTGGCTGGGAAAGCAAGCACCCTTGCTTCTCTCTGTCCACCCTCAGGCCTTGTGACATTGCTAGAAGTGACCTAGGAAGGTTTTGAGGCTGATGGGAAAGAGGAGAAATAAGCATGTGCCATGAATTCCATACGTGTGATAATTACGACTGGAAGATGATTGAAATACTGAACAGATGAAACAACAGAGATTTGAGGTCTGTGGTAATAGTGCTGTGAGCCAGTTCTGCACAGGCGACGGCGCAGAAATGTGTGGGTGTGGAACACAGAGTTGGGCACATCCCCAGGGTGCTGTGTTCTTGGAACACACTTGAGCATTGGGTATAAACTAAAATACAAAGAATATATTTAATGTGCAGCATTTCTGCCGTAACGCTGCAGCCCTATCCCAACATGCGGGTCTCTGTGTCCTGCAGTTTGCCATTGTCTTCAAAACTCCGAAGTATAAAGACATCAACATCACCAAACCAGCCTCTGTGTTTGTCCAGCTTCGGAGGAAGTCTGATTTGGAGACAAGCGAACCGAAGCCTTTCCTCTACTACCCTGAAATCAAAGGTAACTGTGGGTTAGGGCTCTTGTGCTTGTTCTGCTCCGAGGACACACTCACTGGAGGTCAGCTGGTCACCTCCTGATTAGCTTCCTGGGAGCTGGTGGATCCATGGCCCATCCTTTTAGAGAAGAGATAGAGGTCATGGGAGTAGTCTAGCCTCTAAAAATAATGTTATCTCCACCAAGCATGTATGAGATTTAGACCCTGGAGAATCTGTCTTTGCATTTGAAAGTCTAGTGTTTATGGAGTATGTCAGAGTCGGGCAGCAGAGAGGAAAACCAGGGCTCGCTGCTTAAGGAAAGCAGTGTCGGGAGTAGGGCAGTGACCACAGTGGGGCAGCCCGGGTGGATGGGGCAGCCGGCTGGGCTTGAAGGGCGTGCCTGGAAGCTGAGGGTTTCACACAGGTCCAAGGGACAACCAGGCTGCCCACGTCTCAGGTGATGGCATCTGGGTCACCGAGGAGATGCTGAGGGCCAGGAGGGGGACAATGGCTCAGAGCATGATACAGGAACAGGTGAGCAGCGTGGGCTAAGAAGGGCGTCGTCCCTCAGCAGTGGGGGGAGGAAGTGGATCTGAGACCACACTGCCATGGGGTCCTGCTGGCAAGGGAGTCAGGAGGCCCTGGACCTAAGGAAGGGCCAGGATCACTTCCCAGACACACTTGGCTGCACAGAAGACAGAGGAAGAGCAGGCCCGGGGAGAGAGGAGCGTGGTGAAAGCAGGCCACACCATGTCTCACTCCTGTGGGAAAGGCAGGTGGACCCCCAGGGGCCAGGCAGAGGCCAGAGCAGACTTCGGGGAAGGTGCTGCTCTAGAGCGACTTGGGCTGAGACGCGCCAGGCACCAGGTGGATCAGTATTTCAAAGTGTGTCCTGATCCGAGCTCACCCCCTCAAGGAGTCCAGGATGGAACTGTGTTTTCCTGCAGCTGCTGCTTCTGTGCCTGGCCTTGGGTGTCACCTGCAGCAAGCGCTGAGCCTGAGGTGAAGCCCAGAGACTGCATCAGGCCTCTCCCCTCCCCGCCCCCTGCTTCTGACATAGGAAGACACTCCAGCAGGCTGTGTGTCCTCCTGGGCTACAACCTCCCTGAAGCCGGGTCGGGTGGGCGTGCTCCCCACTCTGCCCAAGTCTCCTGGAAACTCAAACCCATTGGGGTGGGGGGAGCTGCCCAGCCCTTCCTAGTCTTTCCCACCTCCTCTCACTTCCCCTTCTTGCTGCCTGAGGTCTTGCGGTGCATGGCCTCACACTGAGCTACATCCCCAGCCCTTTTTAGCTTTTACTTTGAGACAGGCTGTCACTAAGTTGCTCAGGCAGGACTCCTGCTTGTGATGCCCCTGCGTCTGCCTGCCAGAATGCTGGGATAGCGGGCATGCACCACCACGCCCAGAGGTGATGCATATTTATGCAGTGAACCAAGATTCTATGTGAGAACAGCCATCGTATGAGTAATGAGGCGAGCTATGATTAGCAGTGATACAGCTGATGGGGAAATGTACATCTGGTCACCCCCGCAGTGTTCTCTGCAGCCCCAGCCTGACCACACCAGCCCAGGGTTAGAAACAAGACAAAATCTGACAAAACTGAAGAATCAGGAACAGAACAGTTGTTAAGTACCGGGCCCCTGACTGAAGAAAGAATGCCACGTTGACTGTTGAATGTAAACAAAAAGCTCCTTCACCCAGAAAAGGGAAGGGGAAGAAATGAAATGTAGGGCAGGAAAATCACAGACCAGAAAGAAAGGGAAACGGGAAGAAGCAGGGATGCGCAGAAGACCACAGAGGCAGTGTCAGAACTCAGATGGGCATGGGGCCCCAGATCCATCACTCATCGAGCATCTTGGGTCCACAAGTCTCCATTGCGGTGACTGTTGCAGACCACAGGGCCAGTGCCGGCCGTCAGCACTCTCCTGCCCTGCACCGACTCGGCAGGTCCTGACCACAGGTGACCAGCTGTACGCGCCACTCCCGTGTCCCAGACAATCAGGAGCTCCTGGTGGAGCACTGAAGCCACGTGCTCCCTGGGGCGGGAAGTCACCACTCAGGACTTATCCACACTCACCTTCGCTTTGCCGGCATGATTTCTGCTGAGCTCATCTGCCTGCCGCCTCTACTTCCTGTCACCCTCCTGGCCCGTGCACGCGCACCACCCCAAGCTCCTCTCTCTTCTACTGTTCGCTGCCGACACCTGCCATGCTGCTGCTGATCCGTGAATCAGCACCACACCCTTATCCTGCTACTGTGACGGCCGTCCTGCCTGCTCCCCGGCACCTGGCCTCGCCTGCAGACACGTCATGATTCGTTATTCCTGGCATACAGCTCCCTGTGGATGCATAGGAAGTGTCGGCTGAGTAGGAAGAGGGCTTTTGTGTGATCGAGTGTTCATAACTTTTCTATCCCATGTCTCCGGGATCTGGATCTGTGGTGGCAGTCTGACCTCAAGCTTCCTCCATCTGCCTTGGGCCTGTGGAACGCCACGGCCTTGGACCAGAGTTGGAGTAAATGTGGCCCCTGTTCCTCCTTGCATGCATTCTGTTCCCCTTTAGGATGTAAAATACCCTGAGAATTGGTAGCCTGTGTGTAGTGGCTACTGGAACCAAATCAGTCTTTCCTCACGTTTCCCTTCCTGTGCACAGACAAAGAGGAAGTGCAGAGGAAGCGGCAGAAGCTGATGCCCAACTTCTCGGACAGCTTTGGCGGCGGTGGTGGCGGTGCAGGCGCAGGAGGCGGGGGCATGTTCGGCGGTGGCGGTGGAGCAGGAGGCACTGGCAGCACTGGACCAGGTACCCAGAGAAGGCTGTGCTCCTCGGAGCATTTCCAGGGTGGGCAGGGCCCCATTCTCCTGCCTCCAGGCACATCTGCGGGTGCCGTGGCTTCCAGATCATTAAATGTGAAGTCTTGAGGTCTCATCGGGCGTTGTGGTGCACACCTGTAATCCCAGCACTCGGGAGGCTGAGGCACAAGGATTTCTGCAAGTTTGGGGCCATTTTGGGCTACACAGTGACTTCAAGGCCAGCCTGAACTGCATAGCGAGACTCTCAAAAACAAACAAACAAAACAGTGAGGTTTCAAATTAATCAAAACCTCCCTACACATGTACCTTTGTTTTACTGAGACATGCATGTTCATTTTACAACACAGTACCCACCACTCTCCACAGTTTCACTTTTGGTGGCTTCAGTTACCTGTGGTCAACTTCAGTCTAAAAATACCAGTCGTTGCCTTGACTCCTTAGAGACCACAGCCACTTAAGTCTTGTCACAGTATATTGTTACAATTGTGCTATTTTATTGCTAGTTAGATCGCTTGCTGTGCCTCATTTATAAAATAAGGTTTATTGTAGGAGTGTGTGTACAGTATAGGAAAAGAAGTAGAGCATGCAGAGTGCAGCCTGCTCGTGGTTCCGGGTGTCCCTAGAGGTCTGGGGACCTGGGTCTGTGGGGGAAGAAGGGGCACAGATAAAGAAGAGGACAAGCCACCCAAGGCCTGTTATCCAAGAAGCCCTTCTGTAAGTGTTTTGGTATAGCTGGGCATGGTGGTGCATGTCTATAATCCCAGCACTCAGGAGGCTGAGGCAGAAGGATCACTGCAAATTGAAGGACAGACAGCCTGGACTACATAGCGAGACCCTGCCTCTAAATAAATAAATTGGTATATTTCCCCTCTGCTTTTTTTAGAGGGGCAGTTTTCTTGATATTAGGAAATACTGAAAAGATACACACACACACACACACACACACCTCTATATTACACATATAGATTACACTAGCCTGCAGCGTCTATGTACTTTCTTGGATACAGAAAATTTGAAAACATCAAGTCCTGCCATCAGAGGTAAACCGTTTCTCATTTTCATGCATTCATCACGGTACATATTTACAGATTTCTCTTGAGCACAGCTGTGATGGTTGTGTGCATTATCTTCACCCACTTGGCCACGTTAGCAGACGTCATGGCCCTGTGATGTATGCGTGGTCCTGTGTGGCTCGCCCCTTGAGTGGGTGTGCAGACTTCACCCAGGGGTGATTTACCAGCACCATTTTAATGACTCACAGTATTTCATCAAAAGGGCAAACCATAGTCTGGCTAATCTGAGAGCAGCTTCCCATCTCCCACGTACAGGGCCGTCCTTCTCTGCCGTCCATGCAGCCTCTTCTTTATTCCAGGTTACTTTCACTTAGACTGTCTAAGTAAAATGACCATGTGGTGGGGGTGCGGATAGATCATCCAGTGGTGGCTGCATCCCCAAAGACCATCCCTGATCACCTTCTCACCCAAGACGTGTGAAGAGAACCTTAGTGGCCACCCTTCTGTGGGCATCACTGAGGTTTCCTGTGTCACCTTGGTTTTCCTCCCGAAAGGTGATTTTCTCTTTTGTCCTCAGGCTAGGCTGAGTCAGGGTACATTCACCCATGAGCCCATCCCCTTCGCCTGGGACCCAGAAACCTTGGCCCCAGCTTCCTGGCTGCTGGGCTTGGGCACCACCTGACTTGCCTCAGTTTAGGTCTGCTGGTATGGACCTCTGGTCACCCTTGGTCCCTTCAGCGTGTTTTCCTAACTCTTGGCCAGAGAAGGACCAGCACTGGGGTCTGCTAGACCTTGGCTTAAAGTCACCCTCGGCCCCGTTTATTTTCCTTGCCGTTTCAGGTTATGGCTTCCCACATTATGGGTTCCCAACCTATGGTGGGATCACCTTCCATCCCGGAACCACCAAGTCCAACGCTGGCATGAAGCATGGTGAGTAACACTTTTTTATACCAAGGACTCCTACATGACTTGACTGCAATCTTTTCTTCTCCTTAAGATTTGGCTTTGCTTTTCATTCTGCAGTCAGGTCGCACTTTGTTCCATAAGATAGAGCACAGCTCCCTCTGCAGTCTCTGCAGCTGCTAAAAGGGGAATGCAGGGTCCTCGTGCACTTGCTAAAGTCAGTTGCAGAATCGGGATGTGAACTGGGTCTGCCCACAAACCCTAGGTGCCCTGCGGAACCCGTCAGACAACATAGCCGGACTGCAAATGGTCAGCACTGAACAATGCACGTCCAAGAATGCAAATTGAGACCATGTCTCTACACCTTGCCTTGGTCATTAGCATGAGGAAAAAAATCACTGCTCTGCTTTCAAGAATTTTAAAAATTTCACTTCCCTCCAATACACAGAAGAGTTTTATTTCATTTTCCTCTTTTACAGATCGGTGAAATGACACCTGAATTTTAGAAGTATAGTTTAAATATATAGAGAGGTGCTGGGTGTGGTGGCACACACTTATAATTCCAGCACTCAGGAGGCTGAGGCAGGAGGATTGTTGTGAGTTCGAGGCCAGCCTGGACTACATAGTGAAACCCTGTCTCAAAAAATAAAATAAAAATAAAAACAAGAAGTATTTAAAATAGCCCCTAACCAGGCATGGTGGCACATGCCTGTAATTCCAGCACTTGGGATGCTGAGATAAGAGAATCACCATGAGTTCATGGCCAGCTTGAGCTACATAGTAAGACCCTGTCTCAAAAACTAAATACATAAATAAATAAGCCCCAAAGTATGTTAGTTCTGACATGAAATTTTCAGAATTATTTTAAGTTAGTATTTTTACATTCCCTCTCCTCTTGCCCTTAGTGACCTACTTGAAACAGCAGATTTTAACTTAGACTTGATGAGAAGCAGCTGTATTTTGCTTTTCCCTCAGGAACCATAAACGCTGAGTGTAATCAGGACCCTGAAGGCTGTGACTCTGGTGAACAGGGGGAAGTGAGTACAACCATGGAAGCAGAGAAGGAGCCAGAAGAGTTCAGCTCTGGGAAGGATGGGATGCCCCTGACACACGCCCCGGAAGGAGAGAACAAGGATGTGGTGTTTCACAGTGGTGAGTCTGCCGGGTGTGCTACCCTGGGGGGCAAGGAGGGCCTGAACCACACACGGAAGCTGTGTCCAGAGGGCAGGTGTCCCTTCCGTCCACTTCTATTCCGGGGTGCTCCTGCTGGACAGTGGGCCCAGTCACCCCTCGCTTGGGGACCCCACTGCCTTTGAATGCAGTGATTTCTGTGATCCATGTGCACATTCTGAGTCACAGCAAGCGTTCGGGTTTCACGAGAGGCATTGACACCTTCCCAGGTACAGATAACAGGGAGCAGTTTCCACGTCCCCGGGCCACTGTCTGCAGCGCGGAGCTAAGTGGTCGTGCAGTGGTGGACGCTGCCAGCAGGCGGAGGCTTTGCTTCCTTTCCAAGAGGCAGAGGCGGGAAAGCGACGCCTGTGGAGCCGGCACTTGTGTGTGGCACAACCTGTATCACGTGATGCTCTCAGGGGTTTTTTCTACAGGCAGAGAGTGAACACTTAGACTCAGTAGCCACAAGGAGTCTCTTCCCTGCGTGCTTCCTCCCCTCTCCCCCAACCCCCTAGCAAGGCGCCAGCCACACTCAGCCAGGAAGCACAGAAAGACTGGTTGTGCATGGTCTGTTGGAACATCTCCATGCCCCATTCCGTGACTTTAAGCGCCAGACTGTACCAGAACACCAAATGCCTGACTGAAAGTTACCTCCCTGTGACAGGGAGTTGTGTTTTTTGACACACTCACTAACCAGATAGCTGTTAAAGATTCTGGTGAGGAGTAATTTACCAAGAGATCAGTTATTTAAAGTCATGGCACACTGTCTAGTTATCGTTGACTGGACATGGATTGTTTCCTTTACAACAGTGAACAGTAATCCATTTCTTAATTTCCCCTTGGAAGTACAGCAGGCTTTGTAAAGCAGTCCCTTGTGCTGACTGCCAGGGAGCCAGTGTTCACTGTGCTTTCTGGGAAACAAAGCAGAGCCCCAGGAGGAGCCCCGCACCACAAGGATATAGTATTCAGGATGCAAGCTCTGCCCAGGTGTGGGAACCACCGTCACGGTGACAGTGGTCCCTACATTGCAGACAACTTATTCCTGGAGAAGGCCCTGCAGCTGGCCAAGCGCCACGCCAACGCCCTCTTCGACTATGCAGTCACGGGGGATGTGAAGATGCTGCTGGCTGTCCAGCGCCATCTCACTGCGGTGCAGGACGAGAATGGCGACAGGTAGGTTGAGCTTGTGGGTGGTGAGGGTCTTCCCGGGATTGGAGAGGGAGAGGGGTGTTGAGGGAGTGATTGGCAAATACGGGGCATGTGTACATCAAAGGGACACTGCCACGAATCGCCTGCAAAACGGTCCAGTCACTTCAAACGTATTCATCCGTCGCCCTGTCACTTTCTGAAGCAGCTCAGGAGTTTCTGTCCCTGATGTCTTTAGTTGTGCTATGGTGGGTGTCTCGGTGTCCTCCTGAATCCATTCAAAAGTTTCTCTTTTGTGGTCATTTTGATTTGGGGGAAGGGCCAGAAGTCACACAGTGCCAGGTCTGGTGAGTAAAGTGGAAGAGAACAGAGCGTCATGCTTTTAGGAGCCTGCCTTTGTGTTGCAGCATTCCCCAGATTTTTGATCGAATCCGCTTTCTATTAGGGCCACAGGCCGGGCTGCAGCCCTGATGCAGGTCTGACACCCCCATGCCACACCTCATTCCTGTGAGTGCACGACAGAGCCACCTGCCTTCTTTCTGAAACAGTTCTCTTCATCCTTTCACTGTGACTTCTAAAGCCATCTCAAAGGCCTATAAAAATAACAAGGGACAGGAGCCTTTAGATTCCAGGCTTATCTACAACCTTCCAAAAATAGCATGAGCAAAGCGCAGGCCTTTTGTGAGGCTGAGCTCCTGGTTCTATTTTCTAAGTTAAAAACGAAGCCCGCTCTGTGGAAAGGGCCAGGGATTTGAGAAGAAACCTTTGTTCTCCATCCTCGCAGCATAACCGAGGACGTGGTGAGACCACTGACCTCATGCAGGTGCCGCAAACAGCAGAAGGTACATTTACGGCCAAATAATCCAGGCAGCGATCTATAGCATGTGACCACAAGGGGCAGCACTTAACCAAGAGAGACAAAAGCGTTTCCAGTGACAGTTTTGGGCCCTGTGGAGTTGATGCATCCCAGGAAGATGGGCATGCACACATTAGCAGTGTGCTGATGTCCAGGGGACCTAGGACCATGGCTTCCATGAGTACGTGGAGAGGGAAGCACATCCAGGCATGACCTGGACACTCTGACAGGCTTACAGGGGCCTTCCCATCTCTCAAAGAGCCCCAGACACATGCACGCAGACGATCAGAGAGGCCAATGGATGCACTTGGGGAGCCCAGTGAGTGGTTCTCCTGAGAGTGTAGACAAGGGACAGCTTCAGGCTAGTGTCACCTCTGAGTGACAATCTGAATTCTCTGGTCATTACTCATGTAGAAAACAAAATAAGAAAGTTCGCCAATCTCTGGGTTCAGGAAGTTCCTCAAGGACATGGGCATCAGGGGAGGTGGGAAATTTCTGCTAGGAGATGCTCGATGCTCAAGGAAGTTTTCAGGTGCCCTGAAGTCTGACCTCCATCTTGATCGCATACCTTATGTCTGCCTCAGATGTCATGCTACTTAGGCGTCATCCTCCAGTGTCCCAGTTCACAAGGCAGAAATGAAACCCTGAAGCTGCTCTTCTGAAAATGCTCTCAAGCAGTGAAATCACAGATCCCTCTGAGACCTACCTGCACAAGGGGTCCTTGTCTTCTCAGGTGCAGAGCCAGCACCTGTGTCCCTCTTGCAGGATGGTCAGGATGAGCATGGTCCCACCCCATGTCACCTCTGCTCAGGAGCTATGGGACCTTGATGAATTAGGTTACACCTCGGCTCCTTCCATCAAACACAAGTGAGGACAGGATTCCCTGCCTCCTGGGGTCATAGGATAACTCACATCACATGGCACTCAGCAGTCTCCCCTTTAGTGATGACTGAGTTGTTTCAAGTTAATAATAAGTGCTCATAGCAGGAGGGACAGCCCAGCATTTCTGAGCTCATTGTCATGCAACCCAGGTCCCACTGTCACACTGCCCCGCCTGGTACCTGCAGGGAGCTCAGTCCCACAGGGCAGGGGCAGGGGCAGAGGGGACTCTGGCACTGGGAGTCCTGAGAGTGCTCTGGGGGCAGATGGTGTGAACTGATCGTAGGATCCAGTAGCCACCCAGGAGAACAGGAGCAGCCCTCCAGAGGCATGTGGGAGGGGCAGCATGCCTGTTCTCAGAGCCCTGCTCCTGAGTCCGCCCCTCCCCAGGACTGGAAGATCTCTCAGAAGCATGGCACTGTGACTGGGAGGAGGGCCAGGGAGCTACATCTTCCTGAGCAGTTCCTAGTGCAGGCTTTCATGCTGCGCACACCAGTTGTGTGTCAGGAAGGTCAAGGAAATAGGAGAAAGCACCTGTGAGACAGGCACAGAGGTGGCGCTGGGACTCAAGTGTGGGTCCTCTGGGCCTTACAGCTCCAGGGACCGAGCGTGGCCTCTCCAGGGCTCACCTCTGAGGCAATTTCACATGTCAGAATACGTCCAGGGCGAGTCAGGGAAACATGACCCTAGCTCAGTCTTGGAGTCTGATCATTTCTTGAGAATTTCTTTCTTGGTCCATGAACACCCTGGTGAGTTCTCTGTGCTGTTCGCATTCCAGCGTCTTGCACCTCGCTGTTATCCACCTCCATGCCCAGCTCGTGAGGGACCTGTTGCAGGTGACCTCAGGTCTGATTTCTGAGGACATCATCAACATGAGAAATGATCTCTACCAGGTAAGCAGAAATCTTGATCAAGGAGAAAGAGCCATAAAAACTCGTGGTTTGGTTTTGGTGTGTGTGCTGCAGTGTCAGCAGTGTTAACAGTAGCAAAAAACATCACCAGACCTCGTTGTAAGCAGCATCCAAAAGGCTGCTGGATAGAAATATGTTATAGGTCAGGACCCTTTGATCTGTGGGTATAAGTCACTGGACAGTGAAATTTAACATCTTGAAGTTGTATTTTAGAGGGAGAAGCTAGAATTAAAATGTCACCTCTGTTGAAAAAAATAAAGTTGAAAACAAATTAATTTGAGAACCCTCCTTTATCAGAATTTTGAGGTCTCCTGAAATGTACTTCAATAAACCCTGACATCCAGTATCTATCAAGTAAAGGGGGTGAAATTAGCCCATGGAGGCAGCTCGTGAGGAAAGCTGGGGGCCAGAGCTTTGGCTGAGGCAGAAATGATGCGTGAGTCCGATACAGTGCAGGGAGTAGTTAGCGAGGGCGCCCAGCATCTGCCTGGAGCTCGTGCGAGATTTGGGGGTGAGGCAGAGGCTGGCACTGCTTGGCAGAATGGGAACCAGGTGCGGTGTGTCCTGCATGAGTCTGCTCTCCTTTATTATTACTTCCGATCTTTCATATATCTCGTTGTAGCCATTTCTCATACCTGGGAGGTTGGTGTGCGGGGACCCCGATTAGGGTGCACAACGTGTCTCTCCAAAAGTATGGCCAATGATCACGTATTGTTACTTACCTAGTAAAGATATCGGTTTTGGCGCTTTACTTTTAGTTTTTTCTGTGTTCTGGAGTGCTGGGGAGGGAACCCAGAGCCTTAAACATGGTGAGCACAGATTCCAACAACCAGCTCCACCCCTGGCCCACCCCATTCTTAACATTTTACTACAAGTGATGTGAATCATTCTTCTCTCACTTGAAAGAATAAATTTTAATTATTTTAAAGAAAAGTAAATGTTCATTTATTTTAGCTTTAAAGGAAATTATTAAATTATCTTCCTTATTTTTATTTCCACATTTTAAAATGTGCTTTAAAAGTCCATGATGTTGCTGTGTGGCTCTCAGCGGATTTCTTCTGGGAATAGGTGTCTCCTGGCAGGGAAGAGAACTTCCCACTAAAGGCCAGACAGCAGCCAGCCTCTCCAGCTGCTTGCTTCACAGCAAGGGAAAATAAGGTTGGGGACTTTTCACTGACTCACGAAACAACTGTGATGAAGCCTGATTTTATATTTACATTTAAGGGATTCTCTTCTTTCTTTTTTGTAATTTTTTTTTTTTTTTTGCGGTACTGGTGATCGAACTCAGGACCCTGCGCTTGCTAGGCAAGCGCTTATTCCACTGAGCTATATCCCCAGCCCGGGATTCTCTTCTTTCAACCTTCATTCCATTTGGGGGGCTGGTGGTATTTGGGAAGTCACATGGCTCATAAAGCTTGATTCACTCAGATTCCTAGACTGTTTTTTTAAACTGTTACAAGTATATGAATAAAACCAGGACCAGGACTTCTGGCTTCTCGGGCCTCCTTCCAAAGACTGCCCACCTGCATGGCCTGAGGTCCCATTCAAGGAAGTGCTTGCTTTTCTGTGTATAATCAGAACCTGTAGAGGACACAGCTCTACAGGGTGAGCAGCTGCAGTTCATTCAGTGCAGAAGTCCTTTCTACATCGTTGGGTTAGATGTATGAAGGCTCCAGGGTGCTAGAGCCAAAGCCGAACCCCTGCTGTGGCCACTTCGTCCTTCTGATTTGGGGACCTTAGGCAGAACACAGCTCCATTATTCCAAACTCACATCTCTCTGGTTCCTGGCAAGGACTCTGGATTCCCTGGGATGTCTTCTCAGACATGCCTGTATGCTTGCACACACACGCACACACACGCACGCACACACACACACACACACACCCCACTAAGATTGGGACTCTCTGTTTTGAAGGGTGTCTGATGGTATCATTCTTGACTGGAGAGTATACAGTTCTCTGTCATGGGGATTATTCGACAATTATCTTAAACATCCTCCCCAAATACCCTCCACTAATCTTAGCACATTGCTGTGGCCATCTGTTGTGATCAAATCCCTCTCCCACTCACCCTAGAGACATACTCAAAATAGTCCACATGCACGGAGTTATCTCTCTAAACCATACATTCTCTTTCCTCTCCTCCCCTCCAATGTGGACAACTTCCCAGGGTTTCTGATTTGAACTGTTTTGTGTGATGGTCCCACCAAACATAATCGGGTGGTTTGGGTTCATTTGTTTGTATGTTTTTAATGACTATAAATACACCAACATCTGTGGCTTTTAAAATAGTGTAAAGGGGTACATATTGGGAAGTCAGAGTGGCCCTCCCTGCAGGACACAAGTCCTTTTCCCCTATGGAAACACAGAATTCCTGTCTGCAGGGGTGGGGTTTCTGTAGGTATTGGCTAAATACACTTGTGCATGGACTTGCTTCCCAGTGATAGACACTTGGCCTGCTTCTGCCTTCCCACCTTTGTGCTCAGCCCTACAGAGAACAGCCATGCCCAGGTCCCCCCGCACCTCAGGTTCATGTTAGAAGCTTGCTCAGGGTTCCATGCAACAATGTCCAACAGAGGCTCTTGCAGAACTTCTGCCCAGGGCTCACACCCACAGACATAGCACACAGGCTGCTCAAGCCCAACTGTGTCACCTTCTAGATGTAGCACTGAGAGTCCACGCTAGATGTCTAAATGCCATAGAAAGCCTAGGTGTCACTATGAGAAAAAAGAGCAAAACTGTTACTCATGCTAAGAGATTTTTGTATGATGTGAATTAAATGGTATTAGAACTAAAGGTAATTTTTAATCTCTGAGCAGTAGTATTTTATAACTTCCAGTCTTTTTTATAATCTCATTCACTCTCCATTTCCCATTTCCCATAGCATTCCAGAAAACACAGATTAGCAAACAGCCTTTGACGACAGATTTGTTTTTAAGATGAAAGCTCTTGGCAATGACACCAAAAGTTTTGAGGACGTGATTCTATTCCAACCCACAACTATAGTCCTAGAGAGATAAAGAAGAGTTGCTGGGGGCCAGGAAGGGGGCATCCTATTCCCACTGTGTTAAATGAGCTCTGTCACTGAGATTTAGGTGGCCGGGCATCGTTTACGGTCCCAGTTCCCATGCACTGTGGCACCTACACCAGTGAGGATGCTGCTGCAGTGGGTAACTACTGCTCAGGAAAGGGACTTCATCAGACACTTACTGGATGGACTGGATTGCAGAGCTAGGCTCCTGGGATGCAGACTAATTTGCATGAAAAATATTGCTGTCCTCTGTCAGTGATCTCCATTCTTTGAAAGATACTTTCAGGGTTGCGTTTTCTTGCTCACTTTTGAAAACATACAGTTTCCAAATCATCTCTCTGGCAGTTGCAGAAGCTTCCATCACATGAACATTTTGTTCATTAAGTGCCAGTAAAGCCAATTTTAGGTTCATCTGAGTGGCCTTGTCCTGGTTCTGCTGTGCAGAGAACGCTGTAACAATACCTTTTGTGAAACAGTGGTAGTAGGGGAGTTATAATGATGGGTCTCATTATGCCAGTCCCTAGGACATATTTTTAGTTTAGTAAGCTTCTTTTCTGTGTCAGTAGAGAATGCTGGCACCTTTGTGAGTGGTTTCTATGGAGTTTACTTAAATTCCTCCATCAAACTATATCCTGATTTAATTTGCTAATGTGATCAGCCAATGGTAGACTCCTACTAGACACCCAAGAGCACTCAATATAGCACTGGACGAGTTAAAAAAAACCATGACCAATGGATCGAAAAGCGTACCTTGATTTAGTGTAATCGTTTTATATTTTTTGATCTATTAGTCTGGCTGTTAATCTGCATTTATAACTAATTTGATAAAGACTTCAAAACAAATCAATAAATTTGATGCTGGCAAAAAAGAAAAAGAAACACCAACAGTCAGTCTGTGACAGAAACCAAACATGTAGAAGTCATCCTCTGAGCCTTATGATTGAGGGACTATATGTTTGTCCAGTCCTAATGCTTCAGCAGCAGTGAGAGGAAGTCGGAGCCTGTTTGTAGAAGTTGGAGGCCCTGGGGACGAGACAGCTGGGCAGTGAGGCTGCACCTAGAGTGGCCCAGCCACATACAACACCAGTTCTCCCACCCTTCATCCACACAGACACCCTTGCACTTGGCAGTGATCACGAAGCAGGAGGATGTGGTAGAAGACCTGCTACAGGCTGGTGCTGACCTGAACCTGCTGGACCGCCTGGGCAACTCTGTGCTGCACCTCGCTGCCAAAGAGGGGCAGGACAAAATCCTCAGCATCCTGCTCAAGCACCGGAAGGCAGCGCTGCTGATGGACCAGCCCAATAGGGAAGGTAGGAGGCCGGCCACAGGTACAGCCTGCTCTGCTCAGTTTCTGAACCGGGCCTCAGTACTGACCTTTGCAACTCACCTGATTTTCACCCAGAGTTGTCTCCTTAGTCACCTGGAGTTCGCCATGTCTTGTGGGTGTCCTGTTTCTCACCATGTCACTTTCCCTTCACTGTGGTTTGGGGCAGTTATTTGGGAAGGCAAGTAGAGACCTGTGCATGAAGACCCATGCGTGACGCCCTGTTCTTGGTTGCAGGACTCAATGCCATCCACATTGCTGTGACAAGCAACAGCCTTCCGTGCCTGCTGCTGCTGGTGGCCGCAGGTGCCAATGTCAATGCCCAGGAACAGAAGTCAGGGCGCACGCCACTGCACCTGGCAGTAGAGCAGGATAATGTGTCCCTGGCGGGCTGCCTGCTGCTCGAGGTGAGCAGTTCAGCCACAGAGGTGCTAGGGCAAATCCTGGTTGGGAGCTGTGGCTGGGTTTAACACTTCAGCTTTGGGCTTCCAGCCACAACTCACATGTCCCCTTCCTTGTCCGGCCGCTGTCCCTGAGACATCTGCACCTGGGGCTGGGGTCGTGCAGACCGGGAGGAGGGGACAGGACAAGCGACCCACTGAGCCTCTTGTGTGGCGGGTCTAGGGTGAAGCCCACGTGGACAGCACCACCTATGACGGGACCACACCGCTGCACATTGCAGCTGGGCGAGGCTCCACCAGGCTGGCTGCGCTGCTCAAGGCTGCAGGTAAGGAGCTGGGGTCTCGGTGGACAGTGTATCCACCAGGGCAGCCTGGCTGTGGGAGAACGGTGGGCGCTGATGGCTTGGGTAGATGACGTTGTGTGGCCTGCCCCTGCTGAGCTGCCATCTGGACTCACAATCCCGCTTCACCACCACGGCCACATTTGCTTCTACTCAGATTCTCCTGTTTGCTTCGGGTTTTGGGCTGTTTCACTTAAATCCCAGAGGAAATTCTTCAAGTAGAGTTCAGTTCCACGTAGAATTCTGCATGGTGCCAGTCTCCACCTGTGTCACAGTCCCAGGGGAGCAAATCACTGGTATAGACACATCTCTGGGACAGAGCAGACAGCTGTGGATGGGGAGTCACTGAGCTTGGTTCTGCGATCCCTGTACCTCGGACCTGTGTGCCAAACCTCCAGGGGTCTCCCCGTGTTTCCCACTGTGCTCAGGGCCACAGGTGTCTTCAAGTTGGTCTCTGTCCAGTGGGTGTGGAGGGCCGCTCTGTTGGCCTCTGAGTCCCTGCAGCTTTGGGTACACAGAACCTTCATGCTGCCCTCACACTCTGACTCACTGATTGTTTTTTAAAGTTTTTGGAATGTGAATGTTTCATAAATCTAAAAAATCAGGGCAGAGCAAGGCACCATCTCAAACATGCAGGAGCTTTTTCCCTTAAAGGGACCCTATTTTTCTGACCTGTAGAGTTAGACTCCAAATCAGCAGCAGTCTTTTATTTTCTCCTCTGTCAAATTCAACTTTTCTTGGCTGGGAGGTCCTGGTCTCAGCACACCTGAGCCATTCTGGAAGTCTCTGGTTACTCTGAAAAAGCATCCTCAAACTGGAAGCTGTATTCCTTCCATAAGGTGTTCCCTGGCCAGGTGTGGGGCCGCACACCTGAAAGCCAGAACTCTTGGCACAGGCAGGAAAACTGTCACAAGTTCAAGGCCAGCTTGGGCTATATAGAGACACCCCGTCTCAAGAAACCACAAGACTTCACACTGGCAGAGACAATATGGCTGTATAGAGGAGGCACCTCCTTCAGAGCTACTCAGAGAAATTCAGTAAAACACAAGTAACTGGAAGAAAGGGGAGGGACATACACCCTGAAACTAAAATCAGTCTGACCTAAGAGACAAATAGATCAAGCTAAACATAGATAAAGGACTTAATAAAATGGCCAGCCACCCACCTGGCTGCTGGTGGGTTCTCGGATCGGGATGACTGCCTTCCATACTTGAAATCTTGAAGAAGAAGAAAAAGCATATATTAAAATAATGTGGCTAAATCAAGCCATACTGGATAGACTTGGGATATAAGGTCCCCTGCCTCTTCTGCCTTCCTCCAAACATATGACACCACAGCCCAGCATAAATTCTGCTGACAGGAACTGCTCTCTCCCTGACGATCAGCCAGTTTTCCCTTTTTGTTTTTTTCTTTCTTTTTTTCCCTTTTTTTCCTTTTCTTCTCCTTTTCTTTTTTCCTTTCTTCCCATTCCTTCTGTGTACCAGAGTGCTAACTGGAACCACCAGGAACAAGATTAAAGACTACAGGGGTGCATAGTGAATGGAACAGCTAACCCCGGCCCTACGGCTTGTGGTTAGAGAGGTGCCCTGCACCTCAAGACTGCAGCCCCGGTTGTCCCAACACTGCTGGAAGCAGGAGCAGAAAGACACCCCACAACACCTCCATCTCACCTGAGGAAGTTACAGACTATAGCAGAGGGAGGTGACAGTGGCAGTGGAACTTGTAAAGCAATGAATGGGAAGTTAGCACTGCACCTCAGGAGAGAAGTAAGAATTGGGACTGAGCAGCCTTGGATGCAATAGCAGGAGCAGAGGACCAGACCATGTCTCAGCGTCCCAGCCCACCCTGCAACAAACTACCTGAGGGGACAGAGACTTGCCAGTAGAAGAGGAACACAGGAGGCTGAGCAGGGACCAGGAGGAGCCAATGGTCCACAGCACTGGGAATAGCCCTTTCTATCTCAAAACAGCACAGCAACTGGGACAGAGACACCACCAAGAGACACAGGGTAAGGCATGGGGGGCCATAAGGTACATATAGAAAGTACTGGCTGAAGACTGTGGCCCCAGGTCCCCACATCTGGAGGCCAGGATCAGCCTCAAATCCAGCACAAACTCTTCTGCAGGCTGGCCAGTGTTATCCAGGTAGTTTTGGGCTCTCAGTGGACACTAGAGGAATTTTTTTTAATTTTGGTTTTTTTCTTTTTTTTGCTAGTTTGTGGTTTTCCTATTCTTTTTCCTTTTTTTCTGTCTTTACCTGTATTGTTGTTCTAATCTATTTGTATTCTTTCCCCTTTTCCTCAATTTACCTCTCTAGACTTAATCATATTTTCATATGAGTGAATAATCGCTCTCATTTTTCTGGTCACCTTTAATAACCCCTTGCTTACCCCTTCATTCCTTCTCTTCTGCCCTCTTCTCTAGTTTCCCAAGCCTTGCATGATCATCCCTTGTCCTCCGGTCTGGCTTCTACTTCATTTCTTTTCAGTTATCTCTCTTCTATCCACTATCCTTAAATTTCCCCACCACAAGGTAAAACCACTCTACCCAGGGGAAGCACTTTGCATACAAGCTCCCAATTTATGATTTTTTTTTTTTTTTTTGGCGGTACTGGGGATTGAACTCAGGACCCTGCGCTTGCTAGGCTATTTATGATCCAATTTATGATTGGTTCTGTAATATAACTGTAGATTTTGTATCTATGGTTAAAGGTACAAAATTAATAGTTACCAACAGTTTGTCAGTTTCTAAACTGTGCTTGATGCTATTCTCAGGGCTAATTATACTACTTTAGCTAGGATGTCATATCTGTTTTAATCAATTGTTCTCACTTCTGTAACAATACTGGGAAGTTCTGGGGTAATAACCTTATCCCCCCCCCCCAGCACTAAAGGACTGGGAACTGAGCCAAACAGATACTAACACCTCACTCTTAATTAACTGGAAAGGTATGTTCTTGGGAAAGACACAAACCAAGAACCTCTTACACACAAAAGACATCCTGAAGAACAAATCTTGCATAGAGAGCTGTTAATACTAACGATAAAGCTACCTACTACAAAAACTTATAAGGATCAACACAGAAAGCAAACTGAAAAGTTTTGAAATAGAAAATGACAAGATGCACAAGAAAAATGCAACCTCAGACCTCCAGCCCACCCAGAACAAGTCCAAGAGATAGAGGAAAATGGAAGACAATACCTGACATTTCTGAAATGATAGCAGCTGAAGTAAAAAAACAAATTCATGAGGTTATAGAGGAAATCAGATCAGAAATAATCTCTCAGGTAAAAAAATAGATGTCAATATATAGGAATTGCTCAGCAAATCTAGAGCGGAGATAGATTAAAAAATAGATGATAGGAAGAGGATGGAAACTGAATGACCAATATAAGAAAGAAATAGAATGAATGAAATGGATTCAAACAGATATCCAGGAAATTAAAGGTTTCACTGAAAGCTGGTAAAACCACTTGAATGAAATTGAAGACAGACTTTCAGCCCTTGAAGACAGGACCTCAACTAGCAATCAAGAAAGGAAAGATCTCTTGAAAATAATAAAGTATCAGGAAATAACAATTCAACAGCTGCAAGACAATACAATGAAAAATAATATAAGAATAATTGGTATCAATGAAAAACACATTAAAAAACTATTTGCAGAAGTAATAACAGAAAATTTTCCCAAGTATGGAAATAGAATCTGATGTACAGATAAGTGAAACATATAGAACTCCAGTTAGTCATAACCAAAGTAAATCTACCCCCAGACATATAATGGATTCCAGAAATTCAGCACAAGAACAGAATATTAAAAGTTGTTAGGGAAAAGAAACACATCGTCTCTAAAAGAAAGCTGATCAGAATCACAGAAGACTTCTCAACACAAACCCTAAAGTCAAGAGTTTGGAGTGAAGTATTTCAAGTCCTCAAAGAAAAACACTTCCAAACCAGATTGATGTAACCTGCAAAACTATCTTTCAAAATTAATGGAGAAATAAGATACTTCCATGACAAAGAACAACTGAAGAAATTTATGGCCACCAAACCAACACTACAAAAGGTACTGAAAAATATTCTAGACAGAGATTCAAAATGACCACAATTCCAAGAACAACAACAGAAAGAAAATCTCAAAGCAGGGCAAGCAATTAAACAGAAAAAGTAGAGAACCAACAGCAGGAAAATAAATGACAAAGATAAGCCAATACTTATCAGTTATAACCATCAATATAAATAGCCTCAACTCACCAATCAAATGAAACAAACTGGTAGAATGGATTAAGAAATAAGACCCAACAATATGCTGTATACAAGAAAGGCATTTAACTCAAAAATATTCAGGGGCTAAAAATCAAAGGATGGAAAACCATACTTCATGCAACAGGAACCCTGAAAAAAGCAGGGGTAGCCATCCTGTTCACAGACTGTGTAAACTTCAAACCAAGAATGTTCAAAAGAGATAAAGAAGGTCACTATATACTTGTTCCTCCTTCCAGAAAAGGAAATAACAATCATAAATACATATGCACCAAATACGGGAGCACACAACTATGTAAGATAAATATTAAGAAACATGAAAAGTCAAATGAGCAATAACACAGTTGTAATGGAGGACCTTAACATCCCACTGTCATAAATAGATCAATCAGACAAAAAATAAGCAAAGAAATATCAGAATTAAATAGCAAACCTATGAACAAATAGACTTAGTAGATGTTTACAGTGTTCCACCCAACATCAGAATACACATTTTTCTTAACAACACATGGCCATTCTCTAAAATAGACCATATACTAGCCCACAGAACATACTTTAGTCAATGCAAAAAAATTTTAAATTACCCCTTGTATATTATCTGACCATAGTGCAGTGAAATTGGAAATTAACAGCAAAAGAAACCACAAAAACTCCATAAATACATGGAAATTAAAAAACACCCTCCTGAACAACCAATGGGTCACAGATGAAATAAAGAAATTAAATAATATCTATAATTAAGCAAAAATGCAGATATAACATATTGGAACCTGTGGGACACATGAAAACAGTCATAAGAGGGAAATGTATGGCAGTGAATTCTTGTATCAGGAAAACAGAATGGTTGCAAATAACCTAATGTTGCACCTCAAGTTTCTAGAAAAGGAAGAGCAAGCCAAGCCTAAAGGCCAAAGAAGAGAGGAAATTATAAAGATCAGAGCAGAAATTGACACAATTGAGACTGAGAAAACAATACAAAGAATCTATGAAACAAAAAGTTGGTTCTTTTAAAGGATAAATTAAATTGATAAACCCTTAACCAACCTTATCAAACAAAAGGAAACACTCAGATTCATGCAGTGAGGAATGAAAAGGGTGAGATCACTACAAATCCTGTGGAAATTGAGCTCATCTATATCTACTTTGAAAGTCTTTACTCTTACAGGATGGAAAACACAGAAAAAGTGATAGATTCCTAGATACATACAAATTACCAAAGCTGAATTAAAAATATATAAAAAATTCTGAATAAACCAATATCAGTCCATGAAATTAAATGAAATTAAATTAAATGAAATTAAAAACGTAATTTAAAAACTTACCAACAAAGAAAAGCTGAGGTCCTGATGGATTCACTGCTGAATTCTACAAAAAGTTAGAGATTTACTACCCGTACTCCTCAAACTTTTTAATGAGAAAGGGAAGCAGTACTCCCTAACTCGTTCTAGGAGGCAAGTATTACCCTGATACTAAAACCAGAGAAAGGCCCAACCAAAAAAGAGACCTATAGGCCAATCTCCCTAATGAACATAGATGGAAAAAAAAACCTCAATAAGATATGCAGCAAATCATCAAGAGGATTATACACCATGACCAAGTGGATTTCATCCCAGGAAGGCAGGGATGGTTCCACATACCCAAATCAATAAATGTAATATACTGTATCAACAGAGCCAAAGACAAAAATCACATGATCATCTCAATTGATGCAGAAAAAGCTTTTTACAAAGTCCAAAACTCATTCATGATAAAAATCCTCTGGAAAATTGGAATAATTGATCTTTACCTCAACCTGATAAAAACCATCTATGACAAACAAAAAGCCAACACCATACTAAAAGGACAAAAACTGAAAGCTTTCACTCTAAAATCAGGAAAAAGACAAGGATATCCACATCACCACTCCTATTCAGCACAGTTCTGGAAACACTAGCCAGAGCAATTAGACAAGAGAGAAAAATAAAAGAAATAAGGATGGGAAAGGAAGAAGTTAAGTTACCATTATTTGCAGATGACTTGATACTCTACATTGAAGACCCTAAAAACTCTACCAAAAGACTTGCAGATTTAATAATCAAATTCAGAAGCATAGCTGGATACAAAGTTAACACTCAAATCAATAGCATTCCTGTATACAAACAACAAACTCGCTGAGAGAGAAAATAGGGAAACCATCCTTCACAATAGCATCCAAAAAAATGAAATACTTAGGAGTCAATCTAACAAAGAAAGTAAAGGATCTATATATTTAAAATTACAGTACTCTAAAAAAGGAGATTGAAGAGGATATCAGAAAATGGAAAGATATACTTGCTCATGGATAGGAAAAATCAACATAGTGAAAATGGCAATACTCTCAAAATTCTTATACAGATCTAATGCAATCCCAATCAAAATGCCATTTGCATATCTCACAGAAGTAGAGAAAACAATCCTAAAATTCATCTGGAACCAGAAGAGACCTAGAATAGTAAAAGCAACTTGGGCAACAAATGTAAGGCAAGCGGCATCACAATCCCTGACTTGAAATTATATTACAGAACTACTGTGATAAAGTCAGCATGGTACTGGCAAAATAAACAGACGTGAGAACCAGTGGAACAGGTTATAAGATGCAGATACAACTACAAACACACTTAGCCACCATATCTTTGACAAGGGGCCAAACATGTTCCCTGGAAGAAAGATAGCATCTTTAATAAATAGTATTGGAAAAACTGGTTCTCTATATGCCGAAGACTAAAACTAGGCCCCTGTCTATCAACATGCATTAAACTAAAGTCAAAATAGATCAAAGATCTAAATGCTAAAACGGGAACACTAAATTTACTGGAAGAGAAAGTAGGTAGAAATCTTGATGACATAGGTGTAGGCAGAGACTTCATGAACAAAATCCAGACCACAAGGGAGATACTACAAAGCATCAACAAATGGGATCTCATCTTGAAAAGCTTTTGCACAACAAGAAAAACACCAACCCACAGAATGGGAAAATATTATAGCCTGTTGTCCCTCAGACAAATGACTTGTATTTAGAACATATAAAGAGGGGGCTGGGGATATAGCTCAGTGGAATAAGCGTCTGCCTAGCAAGCGCAGGGTCCTGAGTTCGATCCCCAGTACTGCCAAAAAAAAAAAAAAAAAAGTGATAAATAGAACATATAAAGAATTGGAAAAAAGTCAGGCCCCCAAAATTCAAAGACCCAATCAAAAAATTGGCATTTGAAATGAATACACAGTTCTCAGATGAAGAAATACAAACAGCAAATAAATACATGATAAAATGTTCAACAATACTGATCATTTGAGAGATACAAATTAAAACAACACTGAGATTCCATTTCACTCCAGAAAGAATGGTTATCATCAAGAAGTCAACCGATAACAAATGTTGGCGGGACTGTGGGAAAAAGGAACCCTTCTCCACTATTGGTGGGGGCATAGAATAGTGCAAACACTGTGGAAATCAGTATGAAATGGGCTGGGGATATAGCTCCACGGCTTAAGTGCCTGCCTGGCCAGCACAAGGTCCCAAGTTCGATTCCCAGCACCAAAAAAAATAAATCAGTACGGAGACTCCTGCAAAAACTAGGATTAGAGGTCTCATTTGACCCAGCTATTCCTGATGCTATCTTCCCAGAAGAATTAAAAACATCACACCACAGCAATAGGTGTACCCCCATGTTTACAGTAGCATGGTTTATAATAGCTAGATTTTGGAAACAACCCAAATGCCCATCAAACAAGGAATGGATAAAAAGATGTGGCATTTTTATACAGTGGAGTACTACTCAGCCATAAAGGATAAACTTGAGACTTTTATTTTAAAAAAGGCTAAAGATTTACATGATCTGAAGAGAAACCAGAGTATGAGACTTTTATAGATAAATGGATACAACTCAAGACCATACTCATAAGTGAAATAAATCACACTCACATGTGTAAACATTGTATTGTCACCTTGGTGTGAGAAACTGAAAGAGTAAATAAGGTCTAAAATTTTTAGTACAATAGATATTGTGAAATGGGAAGAAAGTATTTGAAAGGAAAAAGGAACTAGGATAGGTGAAAGAAGGAAAGGACAGTAGGGAAAAATGGAAAAAAATGCAAGTCAGTTACACTGTTAGTGTCTCTTAGTTCATTAAAAAGGAAGGTTTGTGCTAATATTGATTGGAGAGATTTTTATGCCCATATCTTATACCCTGAGCATCTACTTTAAAGGTAACAACATATAACTATTAACTATTGTTACTCTCCTATTATTTTGTTATGAAATTTTGTTTTACCTTTTTTCCATTGGAAAAAAGAAACTACAAGAACCAAAGGCTTTCCTTTGAATTCTGAGAATCTCGAAAAGGAGCAAGCAGCAGCTTCTCTGACACAAATACAAAGTCCTTTCCTGAGCTCAGCGTCGTGAAGATCACTCAGGGCACAGAGGCAGTTTGACCTCTCATCCTGAAAGGGTGTGTTGGTCCACCCGAGTTACCTGACCACAGCCCGGTGCTGCCCCAGGAGCAGTTCCTGAGCAACCATTCATTTGATGTTCACATCAGGTCTGCTGGTCTCTTGCTGGAAGCTGGTGAGCAGACCACATCTCCCAAGATTCATCGCCCATGTCCCAGTAACCACACATTCTACCACCACAAGGGCTCTTCCACTGTCTGTGCGAGGGCCAGGGCCTGGCAGGGCTGTCCCCAGGGGAGAGCTGACAGTGCTGCCACTGGCCCTAAGGCGGGCAGGGAGAGGGGGAGATGCGGCCATACAGGGTGCAGTTTTACAGTGACCCCAACTCTGAGGCCATCCTTGTCTCTGCGAACTGCTGTCCCCTCCCTGGTCCTCAGGCAGAGCACACACTGCAGAGTTAAGGTCAGAGTGTTACAATCCTTGTTTTCCGAGTGTCATGGGCTCTCCACAGCATCCTGAGACACCTCTACATCAAACAAATCCAAATTGAGAATGAAGCCTGTGGGTATTCAGTGGAAACATGGTAGACACTAGAAATCACATGAGCAGTCACCTCCAGTGGCTGATGTGATTTACCTTGGGGCATCTGACCCAGTCACCAGTTGGAGTGAGGGAATGGGGTTCCTGATGCTGTCCCTGGCTTTGCAGGGGCAGACCCCCTGGTGGAGAACTTCGAGCCTCTGTACGACTGGGACGAGTCCTGGGAAAGGGCCGGCGAGGACGAAGGCGTGGTACCAGGGACGACGCCACTAGACATGGCAGCCAGCTGGCAGGTGAGTGCTGGGTGGACCAAGGCTTGGTGTCATCAGGCTCCGAGCACAGTGGAGACCAGAGAGGCCAGGACAGAGTGCAGAGCTCACACAGTGGCTCCATGCCAGGCATCCCTGTTCCAGGCAAGCGGTGTGGCTATGAACCGGGGACATGGGACACAGGAACAAGGGGAACCTCTGAGTTTTGGTAAACAAAGGAGCAAAGGGGCTAAAAGCCTTCCTTCAGCAATGCTGAACTAAGGCCCGAATGGAGAAGCCGTCACTGAGTCTTTAAGCGGGGAGGTGGCTGCACACGGGTCTTCCACGGAACAGGCTCAGTGCTCTCTGGGGGAGCTTGATGTCACATCTGGAACCTGCTAGTGGCCCAGACGACAGGCCTTTTCTTCAACCCACCTGCCCCCTCTGTGACTGAGCCATGGGGACCTCAGACACCCGAAAGACCCAGAGCTGGACAACTCTTAGCCTAACATTTCCACCCAACAGGTGTTTGACATCCTAAACGGGAAGCCGTACAACCCCGAGGTCATGGCCAACGACCCCCTGGTGCAAGGTGCGTGCTGTGGCAGTGTGTCATTCGGGTTGGGTGTGGCCCTGGAGGGAGGAGGGGCCGGTCATCTGCCCCGGGTCCCTGAACTGAGACCTGACTGCGTCCTCAGGGAGGTCAGGGCCAGCGGGGGTCAGGACTAGCGTGCTGTCTCCACAGGTGACATGAAGCAGCTGAGTGAGGAGGCCAAGCTGCAGCTCTGCAAGCTCCTGGAAATCCCCGACCCGGACAGAAACTGGGCGACACTAGCACAGAAGCTGGGGCTGGGCATCCTGAACCATGCCTTCCGGCTGAGCCCTGCACCGGCCAAGACGCTCATGGACAACTATGAGGTAACACATTCCCTGCCATGGAACCACAGATCCAGGCACTTTATGTGCATTTCACAGTTGGGATACTGTCCCTTCCCTCCTGTGGAGAAGAAAACCTGCCTAGGCCAGGAGGGGTCAGCGGGGGGACTTGCATTTTCCATTCATTTCCCGATGTCAAGACAGCTGTTTCCAAGTATTCATGAGGATGCCACCTATGAGAAGCCAGGGCTGTCACCACGCAGAACTCCTGAGCAAGCATGGTAGATAGCACACATGGTAGACAGCACACGGCTTCTGTTCCTGAGAATGCCATGGCCATAGCCCAGGAGGAGGACTCGTCCTGGAGATGACCCTTAGGGGAGCCGACCACTAATGGCTTCTACTTCTGAAAATAAACGTAGAAAACAGAGGGCGAGTTCTTTTCTGTTGAAAATGCCATTGTTTGCTGTTGTCTCAGTGGATTCCAGAGCATTAGCTTACACAGGTATGGTGGGCACCTCACTCTGGGTACCTTCTCTCCATCTCTCCCACCCCCTCCCCACCTTTCTCTCCTCCTCTCTCTGGCTTTGTCGTCTGTCTCTCCCCCATCTCTCTGTCCGTCTCTCTCCCTCCCTCCCTCCTCTCTCCGCTCCTCTCCCTCCTTACAATAAACCACTTCTCTGTGATTTGCTGTGCACTGGGGAGCCGAGGCAGGAAGCTGGACTGAAAGGTATCTGCCTCTGTCACCCTCTGTGCTCTTTGCAGTCCCACCTGGCTGCCGGTGTGGACAAAATGGCACGGAGAGGGACAGGACGGGACCAGGCCACAGTGTTTCCAGCCTCAGCTCTAGATGGTGCTTCCTCTCTCTCCAGGTCTCCGGGGGAACTGTCAAGGAGCTCATGGAGGCCTTAGGACAGATGGGCTACACGGAAGCCATCGAGGTGGTCCAGGCAGCCTGCTGCCGCTCAGGGGCCCCCAGCCCCGTGAAGGGCACCACGCGAGCCACCCTGCCACCCCTGTCACTATCACCACAGTTTGGTAAGGGGACACTGGGTACAGCAGGGTGTTCCCACTTCCAGCGGGTGTGGGGTTTAGGATCTCAGGGAATCCAGAGGGCAGAATCAACCCCACTGTCAACCCTCTGCCCCTCGTGACACCTCGTTCACATGAGGGGCAGTGACAGACACGTGAGCTACCTGGGTTCCCATCAGTACCACATGCAGCAGAACATGCCAGGGTGAGGTGACCCCACTCTCACTGAAGGAGAGGTACTCAGGGCACAGCAGAGGGGTGAGGACCAGGCCAGACCAGAGTGGCATCCCCAGTGCCCCCAGAGACCCATCATCCTCGGGGTCCTCTCCATACTCGGGACACTGACCTGCCCATCCCCAGACACCCCATCTGTCCAGGCCTGGTTCCAGCCACTCCCTGGCCCCTCTGTCTCCGCCAGGCTTCTCTGCTCTAACAGCACACCTGACGACCCACAGCCCACACCCCCCAGGCCTCATCCTGTGCTCCCACCTTCCACCCTCAGAAACAACACAGCTACAGTCTCATCTCCGTCACTGGGGTCCACCAGCCCCCTCCCTGCAAACTTCATCTATAAAAACAGCCAGGCATCAGGGTGCACACCTGTAATCCCAGCATTCTGGGAGGCTGAGACAGGAGGATCATAAATTCAAACCCAGCCTGCTCATTTTAACATCTTAGTGACACCCTGTGTCAAAAAAAAAGTTGGGGGTGTAGCTGAGTGTGAAGACCCAGGGTTCAATCCCTCACACTGAAAACAAAAATGGAAATAGAAAAATAATTCACTCCCTTGTTCCTACAGCTACTACAGCTATAGTCAGAGGTCTCTGTTCATCTGCACAGAAGAATTTCTCAGGAGAGTGTTCTAGAATGTCCTCACTTTCAAGGAGAGTGCTCTAGGGCCTCCTCACTTCCCAGGAGAGTGCTCTAGGGCCTCCTCACTTAGCAAGACAGAGCTCTAGGGCCTCCTCACTTCCAGGACAGAGCTCTAGAGCCTCCTCACTTACCAAGACAGAGCTCCAGGGCCTCCTCACTTCCCA
>PVLD010004635.1:0-64774 GCA_004027595.1 Dinomys branickii
CCTCCTCCTCCTTCTTCCTCTTTTTTTTTTGTGTCTTTTTAAGACAGGGTCTCACTATGCAGTTCAGACTGGCATTCAGCTCACTTTGTAGCCCAGGCTGATCTCGAACTCACAACAATCCTCCTGCCTCAGCCTACTGAGTGCTAGGATTACAGGCATGTGCCACGATGCCCAGCACATTTCCATTTCTTGATATTGTCCTATGCTACATAAATAAAATAAATTTTAATTTTATCCTACTTAAAACACGATGAAGTTTCATTTGTATAATTTTGGAGTTTGTTAATGTAGAAATCTGCATCTTTGAAATTCTAAAACTTTTGGAAAAAAGTTTAAAAAATTTGATTTTCATGACCTTATGGAGTTGATAATTGAATGTGTATTAACCATCACTTCTTATAGTCATGGGCTGAAGTTAGTGTGTGCTTTTAAATTTACAAGCGAGGTAATGACTTATGGAACTATTTGCCATTGGCCATCTGTGTCATCATTCACCAAGAACCTTGTCATATGGCGGTGTAAGAACCTACATAAGGTGACGGATATATACTAACTTTTTATAAATTGTATCCAAGCTTCTGAGTTCAGTTTTTCAAACAAAAATAAGTGTTCCTTAATCAGGGCATCATAACAGAATTTTAACCAAAGTCACACACACCTTCTGAAAGAAATCACTGTCAATCCTTCCATCAAAGGTACTTTAATTCAAATTTTAGTTGTTATATGAAGTTCCCATGACCTATGTTGAGGCCTCTGAGATGCACTGCTTTAATTCTTTAACAATCAAAATGAGGTTTGTTACGTATGTGTGCCTTATAGGAGCTATAGTAATTTGTGAAAACCATTAATATAAACAATTTAATTTGACACCATTTTGTAGGCAAAAATATGCTGTATTATCTTAAGTATAGTTTCTGAAAGTATTGATTAAGGCTACTATGAAAATAGTGTATAAATCAATAGGCCTTATAGAATATAAAATTAATCACCATGACTTCTTTCAAAATTAACCATTTTTAGTTTGGTTTCTGAAACTTAGTTCTTATTTGTTTTTTGATTATGTGAAGGTCCAAGTTGGAGAACTACCTGCGATTGATAATGAAAATCATGGGAGATGAAGTATGATGCTATGTTTTATAAACTGAATATTTGTTTCCTTCTTCCTATCCTCCAATATGGAAGCCTTAATCCCTACTGTGTTATAATAACATCACAGGAATAAGGGTGGAACACTTCTAATGGGATAGTTGCCCTTTTAGGAATACACAATATTCTCTCTCCCTCCTCTCATTTTTCTTCTTTCTCTGCAGTATAAAGACACAGCAAGATGACAGCCTTAAACCAAGGAAAACAGTCTTCACCAAGAACCAAATCAGTCCTTATGTGGATCTTGGACTTTCCACTCCCCAGGACTGTAAAAAATAAATGCTCATGGCCTAAACTCCTCAGTCCATCATATTTGTTGTAGTCACCAAACTAAGTAGGACATCGTCATGACAAGGCTGAAAATATTTGTGCACTATAGCTAGCCAAACTAGAAATGAAGAGTAATAAGGTTGAAATGTCATATTAAAATATGACAGATGGTGATGAGCTCAGCTGGGACTTCACATCAACATTAAAAGATAATAAAAAATTAAATTAGGAAATATTTTTATGCACTGCTTTTCATAGTGAGTTATAAGCATAGATGACTCCTCATATAGTAAAAATACAAAGCGATTCACGGAGGATTTAGAAATGTGATAGATGATATTACACCTCCGTAATATGAAGGGAAATGAGTTTTAATGGGAATTACATTTCTGGTCAAAACAAAGAAAGAAAACATCACTTTTTGCCTCTGTTAGAGACAGAGCAGATGAATGGTAATTTTTCTGTATCATGTTCCAGTTTTCTGTGGCGACAATATAAAAGATTTTTTTTGGGTAATATTAGCTATTCTGAAAGATGAATGCACTATACAGATTATTTTGAGTAAACATAGTATAACTGATTTGCAAGAATATTCACTCTTGTTCTGCACGATAAGAAACTGTATTAATTGTAATCAGTTGTGTATTCAAATAACGTGGATGGTACTGCAAACATTCAGTGCATGCTTTCTTCATGTGGATGGCCCACTCAGGTAAGGGTTCCAATTTCAAGACCTAAGTTGTCCTCCTATCCCAAAGGGAGAATATGTATGTTACTTACACTATATGTATAAAAGTTTTTAAAATATCTCCTTTTCTGCTTCACTCTTCAGATATTTACAGGTTTTATTTGTAGTTCTTGTCATGTGAATCAGTCAGGATGGGGCTGATTACATAGTGGTGACAATTCTAAATACCTCACTGATTGGATGTATCTGTCCAAGGCAGATTAGGTGAGGACTTTGCTCTCCATTGTGTTTTAGAGGCTACGCTCATATGTGATACAGCAGTGACCTGGAAGCTTCCAATCACTGTAATGAAGTGGAATCAGGAAAAGAATCCATGAGTGTCTTACTCTGATAATTAAACATACTGGCCCATCAGGGACCCAGGCTGTTTCTCTTCATGATTCCATGGAACAGAACTACTCATGTAGACTTAGTTAAGTAAACTAAAGGGAAATTGGAGATCAGGAAAGAAAACCAAAGAAGGCAACAAAAGATCAGAAATAGCGAGCAGCAGTAATAATTTCTGCACTGAACTTATACACAGTACCACTTATTTAAAGGTAATTATTGTTAATTAAATAACTCCCTTACTGGTGACCTATTTGAAACATGCTGATCACTAAAAAGTAATAAAAACAAGTTACTTTCCACAGCCCAGATTAAAAAAAAAAGCTACCTTATCCTGCTAAAATGCCTTGGCAATTTTTTTCTTGAACTTCCCAAGTCTTCTACTAATTCCAAGCTTGTATTAAAATTGGTATTTTGAAAGAGAAATGATGTTAGTTTCAAAAACACTTGAGCAAGATTGATCAGGTATTGGCAAGCAGCCTATCCTACTGGGAAACAAAGGTCTCAGGAAGGGAATAACAATTGCATATTGTTATCATTCTTTTTTTTTTTTTTTTGCATATTGTTATCATTACCATAAACTGAGAATATCTCAGCCTTAGAGGGAAAAAAAGAGGTTTCACCCAGGCGTTCTTGAAAGTCAGCCATTTTATAACAGGTATCCTGCCAAAATGCCTTTCATCTGCCTTCTACTAAATAATGTATAACTAATAAATTAAGAAGCAAGCTGAAGTCTCAAATACCAAATAATTCCCCTAATCCATTAAGGATATAAAAAGCAAAAGGATTTCAGGGATGTTTTAAGAGATACAGTAATGTCTGAATTTCTGAATATTACCTGCATAGGAGGAGCAACTAACATCACAGTTTTGCAGGATGTCGTCTATTTAACTTCTCATTTTCTCTAGGATGATAACATTTTGAAAATAAAAGTTTCAAAGATCAAAGAGTGAAGCTTTAAATGGATGTTGCTTTTAATATGCCCTTATCTATGACATGCTGGTTTTACATAAAAGTTGGTAAATCCCAGAAATATTCAATAAAATAATATTTTGCATAAATATTTAGAACTTTTCTATTTTAAACTATTTGGAAGTCAAAAATGAAAAGAAATACTTTTCTGGTGTTCTGTATTAGAAAAATGAGATTAAAATATAAAGAGAAATTTACCATATTTTGTGATGTGCCACTTACATTACACAGAAGTACTAACAGCTAGTTGTATTAGTCAGATGTCTTTTGCTGAGACACAATGCCTGATGCAACTTACAGGTTGAGAGGTGTGCAGCATCTTAGGTCATGGTTTCGGAGGTTCAGTATGTGGTTGGTTGGTTCCAAGGCGGAAACATCATGCGAGCTGGGCCTGGCAGAGCAAAGACGCTGACTGCATGGTGTTGGAAACCAGAACAGAGGAGCAACAACGGAGGGGAAGGGGAGGCAGCATGGACAATACCAAAAGTCCTGCCTCCACATCCATCCCAGACATGCCCAGAAGTGTGTTCCACCAATCTTCTGGGCCACTCCCACGCCACTGAAGTTGACACAATCAAGCTTACTTACCACATTAACATTTCTTGGCTCTATATTATATGCCAAGAACTATCATAACAAATTTACATGTACTCTGTCGTTTTGTTGCTGTAATATTCCAATGATATGTGTTATTATTTCACAAAGGGAGACATTAAGACACCGTCTGACACACAATCCTTTGTATTACTATTCTTCTGAGAGTATAAAGTTTGGAGGCAAAAATGTAAGATCTGAATCTTACTTCACAAATTAGTGGCACTTCTTTTGAAAGTTCCCTGGACCTCTGTAACCATCAATATCTTCATTTGCAAAGTGCATAAGCTTTTCGTGAGAAAAACATAAATAGGAATATAAATTGCTTAGCATACATGTTTCTTCTACAGTTTCAAAAAATTATCAGCTGATATTATTCTTGATTTTATTATTATTATTATTATCATTAGACACAAAGGAAAGCATTGAACACAATTTTGAGACTATAGTAGATACTTAATAAATATTACTTTCCTTTCTTCAAAAATCTTTACAGGCTGAACAGATTAAAAGGAGAAACAACCACCACATATATGAATACTACTCTGCTGGGATAGGATCCCGGTGGACTTCAGGAATGTGTCTGTGAATGACCTTGAAGTGAAAACTCAGGCACTATTTTTAACCTCATTTCTAAATATAACTGTGTCATAATCTCATATTAGTCCTCTCATCGCCAGGGAGATTGGTGTTCACTTAATACACACTAGACACATTTTTTTTTTAGTATATCAGTTTTCGAATCCTGGCAGTGAAACCATTCAGTGACTATTCATATTTCTTCCAGCATGGAATTCTGTGAAAGATCTGGGGATAGTTGGAGGGGTGTGTGTCAGGGTATGAAAGATGTGACAGCTCTGATATATTTCTTTCCCCTTTCCAACAGCAAAGTCACAAATCTTTTTAAATTACTGAGAAAATTATAACTGAATGTTAGCGCTCTTTCAATCCAAGCATCACTGATGACTATCAAAATGAGTATAGTGCTAAAGTGTATTTGAGATTCAGTCCTTTAAAGAAAAGTATTCTGGGAACCAAAGGTAGCTTTTGTATGGTTTGGTTAAGGATACCTGTCCACAAAATTAAATGATGCATCCACATTGCAAGCTCAAATCAATGTAATTGATTGTGTGCATTATTATCCTATCTGCTATATTTATGTTTTCAGTTGTCAAAAGCAGGACTTGCTGAATAAGGGCCCTGCTACATGTACAGCAATTAGGGAATGCAAGTCCAATCATTTGTCAGTATCATACAGTGCTGGCCAAGAACACTGCTCCTCGAAAATCAAAAATAACAGGATAAGGAAGGGATCTGTGGACATATTAGCTCAGCAAATCCAAGAGGCTAACATAGAGGTATTGTTACTTAAAAGCCTATGTAAATTTCCAGAGTTGTCAAGTAAAGCTCCAAAGGTTTACTGAAGTTGATTTGGTCTTATTATGTCAGACTTGTAAGTTGAAAAGTGATATCACAAGCTTCTAAATTAACTAAGATTTTGCACTAATACTGAAAGTATACATGATCTTGCTAATTTCTAATGAAAACTGGCCACATATATTAAATGCTTTTCATATTTTTTAACCTTTAATTATATTTCATGCTTAATTAGATTTTTATGCTCTCAATTAGATTTTTACAAGGTATAAAATTTAATGATGAAATTTAATCCTTTTACTGATGCTAACAGATTTGAAATGAAAAATTTTCATCTGCATAAGGGATTTAAAAATTTCTTTTTGGATATAAATTCACCAATAGAGATGAGGAAAGGAGGCCACGTGTATCAAGATGTTATGGACTAGAAGCATTTGATTTTATAAAGACAAAATGACAACCTTGTGCTGTTTGGCAAATGGTGATTACAAAGAATGTTATATTTCCTGGCATTGCTAAACTTCTTTCACTGGACAAGTACATGAATTGAGGAAACAAATAAAATGAAATTTTATTTCCAGAAAATGCTACTTAGGAGTAAACAAATAAATGAGAAGTAATCTTCTGCCCTCTTTCCCATGTGTCCCACATGAAACACTCTAGGAGATGGATCTGTGATGAGCAATCTACTCTTCCAATGAGGAAAATTAGGGCTTCAGCAATATACAAAATTGTGATTCTCATATCCTGATTATGCAATGACAAGGTGACATACTCTTTTTAAAACATGGGTTAAAAGTAAATGAACTGTAGACCAGCAGCATATCCCAAATCTAAAAGGTGTCATGTGTAGCAAAGCAATTACTAGCCAAATCCACCTTGATGTGCAGTGAGGCAATCACATTGGAGCCAAGGCTATAATATTAGAGATGGTGTACAGAAGGCAACATAATTCTCTTGTCCCACATCCTGAACGGAGCCTCTTTTTAAGATTCATTATGCTCAATACTTGATCAGATGTGACTCAAAGAAAAATAATTTTATCTTCCACTGTTCTTAGTCGTTCTCCATTACTTTGGAACTTTCTGCAAAACACAGAAACAAACACTATAAGTACCTTGTTATTGTTTTGCAAAAAATAATAAACAATCAAGGTTCTGCTGGGATAAGCCATTTGTCATTTATAGCATTTCTGACAGAAAGTGAGTTTTGATTAATAATTATTTATAAAATAACATGATACATTCTAAGACATATTCATGAGAAGGTAGTACAGCAGATTTTTGTTATTAGTTTTTGGTTTGTGTCCATTACAGCAATAGATTTTAGATTTTTTCTTAATGCATAGATTTCTTCCTTCTTTTGATTCATGAGCAGAACTGAGTATATCTTGATTATTTTTGGTGCCACCAGTTTGACTGGCTTATTTCTTTAGGTGCACATCACTGACATACAGTGCTGGACAAGAAAAAGGAATGCACAGGAATTTCCTGAGAAGCAGCATTCATATGCGGCATGTGTTAGGTTTTTCATTTTCATTTGGCATTTCCCAACTCAACTACTTATGTTATCATTCAATGTAAACTTTAAAAGAGAAAGTCTTTGGTTAAAAAAAAAAAACCTTGAAGTTCTTCTGCCTACTTCATAGATATTCCTATCATCTTTAAATAGAAGAAATTTATATTTGTGCTTTAAGATAGCTGCACATGTTAACATAGCTGCACGTCCCCTCTCTCTCCCCACTCCCACTAAAACTCATCCCCTTCACATATCTATTTCTTTCTAATGACTTTATTTTCTAGAGTACAGGGTCTTTACTAATCCTTGCAACATTAATGATTACTGCAGCGTTCACTGTCTTATGCTGAGTTTTCTGCTATCTATGAAGATACTGACATGTTATAATTCTCCACTGATTATATCTAGAAGTTTCTCATCTCTTTCTCAGACTACTAGTGATGCAGAAATTTTACCAAGCATGAAAATAAAGTGGTCAGTTTGAAAATGGATTGAAAATATGGTAATAAGCACATACTATCTGTATATAATAGTAAGGAAAAGTTCTCCACATCTTTCTCTCGTACACACACACACACACACACACACACACACACACACACACATACATATGAAGGAATATATATACATATGAGAAGGAATATATATGTATATATATATACATACATATATATATATATGGTGGATGAGATAGAATGTTGCTACGTATTGTTCTATGTAGTCTATGCTGGCTTTTAACATGCAATCTTTCTGCCTTAGCCTCCTGAGTGCTGTGATTACACAGATATCCTACCATGCCTAGCTTCAAATACTGTATTTCATCAATTCAGGATATCCCTGATTATAAGGACCATCATTATCTGTGTCACTATGAAAAAAATATAATTCCAACTAAGTATAGAATATCAATTGTACATTTCTTCTTCACAGATGAAATGTGGATGAAAGGCACCATAGAATTGAGGAAATGTAGTTAACTGTTGTAAGCTCATGTGGTTTTTCCTTCATATTACTTCTAGTGTAATTATAAGCTCATTATATTTACTTAGTTCAGTTCTTTCACTCTTCTGTTTTTTAATCAAATGTAAGTGCAAGTACTTTTGCTGATTCTCCCTTGAATTTAGGTTGCAGTTAATGCTTGTGTTTGGGTTATCATCAATATATGTCATGGAGTTTGGCACTCTACTACTGTAGAGCTAATTTCATTTAATCTGCTTTTAGTTGGTTATAACACAAACCTCAGTTCTTTTTTTTTTTGTGGTACTGGGGATCAAACTCAGGACCCTGCGCTTGCTAGGCAAGCGCTTATTCCACTGAGCTATATCCCCAGCCCAGTTGGTTATAACACAAAATCACAGAATCATTACTGTTATCCCAGATTAACTGAATTATTCCAAAAGTACTGTAAATGTAAAGTTTAAAGGCATTTAAATTAGTTCTACAAAACTGAGGAAGAAAAGCTAGTCTTGCCATCCTTTGTGATGACCAATTGTTTTAGGATTACAAAATGTTAGAGGATGCTGTATTATTTTGTGTTGAGCTCATAGCCTGTATTAATAACAGCACATTCTTTCTTTCATGACCTCAAGGATAGCAGTGCAGCAATCAGAATATCTGAGGATACAATCTGTCCAACTGGCCAAAGACAGTGAAGTGAGACTCTACCCCCAGAAATAAATGATATGCATGTGTTATTCATCTTCTTTGGAGCTCACTGGGGACTTGGGGAGGACTAGTTTGGGCAATGTTTTACAAGTAGAAACAGCTCAGAATGACTGGAAATGGAGATTATGAAATTTAAACTCATTTGAAATGTTTGACAGTGAAAGTTTACAGGCATGTCAAAAGGTTCCAGGTGGGAGACAGTGGGTGGTAATCAAGCCATATTTAAAACAAGTGATAAAAATTCAGTTCAAAGTAGTCTAACTAATTAAAGGAAATGTTTTATAACAATAAAAAGCAATCTCAATGAACCTAAGTGTAGGGGGTCACAATTTTCCAGAATTGATTTCACGAACTTCCAAAATGTGTTCATTTGAACAAATGTATTCTGTCATGTCTAGAGCTCACCTTTTTTTAAACACCAAGCATTTGTGAATTGCTATTAATTTGCCTAATTTTGTTCCCAGAAGATTGTATTTCTATCACATTTGATAGTAATATATATTATAGGTCACAGATAATCAGCAATTCTTAAAAAGTTCATTTCTTGACTTCTCTATAACTTTTAATTAAGTCTCTGAAGTTTTTCTTTTCTTGATGTCTGAAAATGTTCTTGTTCCTCTTCAATCATTATCATTATCTGTTTTCTTGGCTCTTACTTGCATGTGGCCTTAGAGATGGGTTTGTCTCAAGTCTTCAAACTTGTGCTCAAAGCTAGAGAACTCTTTTCTGCTTTAGGAATAAGACCTTTAAAAGAAATTCAAGTGAAGATTTTGATGCAGCATACTTTTTTTTGCATTCCAGGCCCAGCCTAGGGCCATGGTGACAAACTTATGGCATGTTTTTATTTGTGTTTCTTTTTAGACAAAGATGTTGATGTGTGAGTTAACTTTTTCTAAACTAAAGCCTCATTATTCAGGTTTAATTGCAGCATTGGCCTTTTGTGTTTTGGGTTGCAGTTTGGACACTCATCTCTAAAAGGCTCATCATTGCTGGCCCAGGGTTTAATGACAAATGCACACATTTCCTTCAGCTATCACATACATCTGAAAGACTCCACATGGACCCTTTTTTATACAACTGAATAGCGCCCCTTCTCACATGAGCCTAGATCTGAAGCCTAGCTACACATGCTACAACCTAAAGCCCTTGTTTTTGAACAACCCTGCTGGACTGGTCAAAGCTCTTTATGCAGTTTAACTAAGTCAGTCCTCCCTGTCCCATCCTACCCAGAATCACTTTTCCCTGCCATTTTCATTGTTAGCTCTTGGTTGTAGTAGGCTTCATTTACCAATCAGGTGGGTTATTTTGCTCTAATTTGTTGTGTATCTTAGCTTCCATGTATGAATTTATTATTGCAGCTTTCAGATGTCTTTCTGATGATCCCTCAGTACTCGTTGTTCAGTGGCAGTAGAGTGACTGCAGAGATAACACCATCTTTTCACTGAGTTTTAAAAGTTTTTTATATGGATATAGTCCTGTGTCAGCTACAAGCCTTACAAATATTTTTCCCAGTCTTTGTCTTGTCATCTCATTATTTAAAAAGTATATTTCAAAGAAGTCTTCAACTTTATTAAGCTAAATTTAACATATTTATTTTTATGTACTGTACTTTGGGTTTTGAAGAACTCTCTGCCTAATCACAGGTCACAAAGGCTTTTTCCTATGTTTTCTTTTATAAGTTATATAGTTTTAGGTTTAAAGTTTAGGTGTGTAGATTTAAAATGTAGCCTTCTTTTTTTAATTTCTTAATTTTTTGTCTTTTTGAGATAGGGTCTTGCTGTGCAGTTCAGGCTGGCCTTGAGCTCACTTTGTAGCCCAAGCTGGTCTTGAACTTGCAAAGATCCTCCTCCCTCCGCCTCCTGAGTGCTGGGATTACAGGTGTGCGCCACCACACCCAGCTTTATTTTATTCTATTTTCACCTTTTTTTTTTTTTGAAATGTAGCCTTCTTGATGATGTTTAAAAATCAACTTCATTGAGGTTTATTTTGCATCCATAAAACAAGCTCTTTTTAAGTATACAAATCAATGAGTTTTGACAATTATACACACCCATACAACCACTGTCACATTTAAAACCTGAAACACTCCTCACCTGGAAAAGCATCCCAAACATTCTTTCAGAGTCCATTTTCCTCTTATCTTCCCTGCTTCAGGTAATCAGAGTTGGTTTCTATTACTCATATGATGTTTGATTTTATAGATTATTTATACATAAATAGAATCAGTACAGTACACATTTATTTATACCCAGCTTCTTTGGCTTAATATGTTTTTGAAATTAATTCATAGTGCTGTGTAAAGTACTAGTTTGTCATTTCTATTGCTGAGCAGTAATCAACTGTACCACAGTCTGCTCAACTTTGAGAATTTCTGTACGTGGTGAGAGATGTGGATCAAGTTCATATACCTTGTATGTAGATATCCAATTGTTCCAATAGAATTTATTGAGAATCATTATCTAGCCACTGAATTGTCTTTGCCTTTATCAAAAATTAATTGAGCACATTGGTGTTTGTCTGTTGCCAGTTTTGATCCGTTAGTTTAGTTGTCGCTCTTCATCCGATATCACACTATATTTGATTTATAAGTGATTGAAATTATATACTAGAGCCTCATGTTTGTAAATTCTCCCTAGAAACCTTGTTGGGAATTTAGCTGCAAACTCAATGAATTTATGGATCAGTATGGGAGAATTGATATGTTTCATAATACTGACTCTCCCTGGCATTGAACATGGTATCCCAGACTTTTAATTATGTTCTAACTTGTAAAAGCAGCACTTCATAGATTTTAGAGAAGGAGACTTACATACTTCTGTTAGATTTATATTTAAGTATCTATTTCACCTTTTTAATATACTGCAGTTGCAGTTAAAAAAAATTCATTTCCTCTGTGTGTAAGTATATACACATTGACTTTTTTATAATTAATTTTTGCATGTTGATCTCACATTATATAACATTAGCTTTTTTTTAAGGTTCCACTCAATTCTTTTTTTGTCTTTTAACACAGGAAATCACATCATTTGAAAATAAGGTCATGTTTTTTTCTTCCTTTCCAATTTGGGTCAACTTTATTTTTCTTGCTGATTACACTGTCCAGAACTTCTAGTAAGAAGTTATAAGGAGGGATATTTTCTCATTGTCTGATTATTCTAGAGAGAAAACATTTCATCTTTCATCATTAAGCATGAGGTTAGGTGACTAATAATTTGGAGATGACCTTTGTCAGGTTTACAAGGAAGGGCTGTTAGGTTTTATTTTCCTATTTTTCCTCTGTGTTTATATTCATATAACCTTTCAGTTTGGATTTCTAATATAGTGAATTGTATTGATTGATTTAAAAATGTTAAACTTGAATTCCTTAGGTAAATCATACTTGTTCATAAAGTACTAGCCTTTTTGTATACTGTTGCATTCAATTTTCTAAGTTTCTTGTGATTATTTTTGCAAACAAGTTTATTAAAAATACTGGTCTGCGGAGCTCTGTCCAGCCCCCCCACCCCCGCATGCCAGGCACTCTGCTGGACCCCAGGGAAGGCCCTGAGGACTCGCCTGAGCCTACAGACACAGACGCGGATGCGCTGACAGAGCCTGGCCGTTAGCTGTGTAGCCCCGCCTACCCGACTGGACACTCCCACGGCTGTGAGGGCTTGGCAAAGGGTGCTTCTCTATCTCCTGCCATAGTAATTTGTGTACTCCCACGTATTATATAGCACATTTAGAAGCAGCCAAGTCTCTTCCTAAAGTAAGAGCATGAGGGAGTAAACAAACCAAAAGTGCAGTTATTACCAGTGGGAAGACCACTGACAGGGTGGTAGAACAACCGAGGTGAAGTGGAGAAAATTAATCTGAACGAGCCATCATCTATATAACTGAGTAATAAAGACAAAGATAACATTATGTAATCCAATATCCAGTGGTAACCCCCTACTATTTTCTCTGTAATCTGGTATTTCCTTTATTGTTTTTGTGTTAACAAATGCAAAGACAACACTATGTAATACAGCATCCAGTGATAGTTCCCTACTGTCTCCTCTGTAATTCGGTATTTCCTTTATTGATTTTGTTATAGATAACATTATGTTACACAGCATCCAGTGCCAATTCCCTACTATCTTCTCTATAACTTGGTATTTTCTGTATTGTTTCTGTTATTTCGGGTTCTTTTGTCTTAAAAATAAAATTTAAAAAAATTACTGGCCTGTACTTTCCTGCTTTTAAAACATCCTTTTCTGGCTTAGGTACTGTGGTAACACTCATCTCATAAAATAATTTGGGAATTAAACCTCACTTTTCAATTTTTTGGAAGAGTGTGCATAGTTTTGATGTAATTTCTTGCATAAATACTTGGTAGAATTTGTCAATGAGGTCACAGGGGATTGGATTTCTCTTCATGGGTAGTTTATTAGTGTATTCAAATTTATTGGTGTGTGTATACATGAATATACATTTATTTATATAGAGTGTCTACCTCTTAAGTAAGCCCCAGTAGTTTGTGTCCTTCAAGGTCTTTTTGTTATTTTATCTCACCTAGTAGTTTTAGGCATAAAATTTCTTATAACACTCCCATAATGTGCTTTCAGTATCTGTACACTGTGCAGTAATACCACGTTCTTTTCCTAATATTCGTTTTTGATACATCAGTCTCTCCTCTATCTCTCCTTTATCCCCTTATTTTTGATCTTTGATTATCACTTTAAAAATGTCTTCAATGAATTTTTATTCTTTTTGATTTTCTCTATTAATTTTGTTTTCTCTTTCACTGACTTCTGTTTTGGCATTTTCATTTCTTTTCTTCCACTTATTCTGGCTTTAACTATCAATTCTTTTTCTAATTTCTTAAAGTGGAAGACAAGGTGATTCATTTGAAATTTGTCTTCTTCTCAGTTCAAGGCTATATATTTTCCTCTAAATACTGCTTTAATCACATCACAAGAATTCTGTTACAGTGTGCTGTAACACATTTCATCTTCATTTTGTTTGAAGTATTTTCTAATTTATTTTGATTTCTTCTTTAACCTATTTGTTGAGACATTTGTTACTGATGCTAAACTTAAGGGTATTTTATAAATATATGACTATTGATTTCTCATTTCATTTCATTGTATTCAGAGAGCACTATTTGTAACTCTAGTCTTTATGAAGGTTTTGATATTGCATTGGTTGTCCACCACATGGTCTATCTTGGTAAACTTTCCACGTGCACTGAAAAAGATAGAATTCTATTGTTGAGTGGGATGTTCTAGGGTAAATGAATAGACATTTTTTGTTACTTCTTGTGGTACTGGAGATTGAACCCGTGCCTTTACACTAAGTTATAAGGTCTGGTCTTTTTTATTTTCGTTTTGAGAAAGGGCTCACTCCATTGCATTGCACAGCTTGGCCTTGGATTTGCAATCCTCCTGACTCACCCTATCAGAAGGCTGGAAATATAGGCATATGCTATCATGCCCAACTGATAAAGTTTTCCAAATATTCTATGCTATTATTGATTTTCTGTTTATTGTTTTTATCATTTACTGTGCATAAAATATTGAAAGTGCTCTATATAATAGCGGTTACGTCTATTTGTATATTTCTGTGTTTGCTTTGGTGGTTATAAAATATATTAGATGCATAAAATTTAGGATCTTATTTTTTTTCTTTTTTCCGGGACCGGGGATCGAACTCAGGGCCTTAGTGCTTAGCGGCAAGCACTTACCCCACTGAGCTGTACCTCCAGCCCTAATTTGAGTGATTCTTTTTTTTTTTTTTTTCGGTACTGGGGATTGAACTCAGGACCCTGCGCTTGCTAGGCAAGCGCTTATTCCACTGAGCTATATCCCCAGCCCTTAGGATCTTATTTTTGAAAGATAAATCATTTTATCTTTATGAAACAACTTTTTAAAAATATGGTTATTTTTATCTACTTTGCTGCTACCTTGATCTCATAGATACTCCAGCATTTTAAAAATAGCGTTTCATAATATTTTTGTAACTTTTTTAAAAAGTGAATTTATAACAGGCCATATTGTGTTGGGCTGTCCTGTTCAATAGAATCTGACAATGAATGTCTTCTAAAGGAAATTTTAGAATTATTGTATTAATGTGATTATTTATGTAGTGAGGACACGTCTATCATCTTCTATTTGCTTTCTTCATGTCCCCACCTTTTTTATTCCACTGTCCCTTTTTCTTTCTTCTTTCAAGTATTTTTTAAATGATTGCATGTTATAGTTTTACTTAAACAGTTGATTATCTTTTGGAAAAATTCTAAACTACAAGAAAAGAATCATTAATTCACTCAGGTACTTAGCTTTCTCGGTGTTGTTCATTCCTTTGGATGCATAACACATGTCATTTTTCATGCACCTGACAAAGTTCCTTTAAAAGTTTTTACGTTATACTTTCCTCAAAGTAAATTACCTGGATTTCTGTGTATCTATATGTGAACCTGAATTATATTTCATTAACCAATGAAACTTTACTTTCACAACTTTAAAGATGTTGCTCTACTGTTATGAGATTTTTTTCTATGAGAAATCTAGTTTTTTCCTTGTCTGTCTCCACATGATGTCTTTTTTCCTTTAAGATTTTCCTCTGTGGCATTTTTAGTGACTTCATTAGGAAGTATATAAGGTAATTTTCTTGAGGGATTTTGTGACTAAGGCCTATTTAGTTTCTTAGAATATGAATTTGACCCTTATTTCTTCAATTTTTGTAATGTATTCTATTTTCTGTACCTTAGAAATCCAATTACACATACACACACACACACACACACACACACACACACGGTTGCCTGAATTGGTTAAGGTTGTTATACAGCTCCCTGAGGTTCTTCACTTTCTTATCATTTTTGCGTTAAATTTTGGATTATTCCTATTGCTATTTCTGTAATACTTTAAATTTTCACTTTAGGCAGAGTAACTTTCATTTCTAGAATGTAGATATCTTTTTTTCTTAACATCATCAACACTTTTTAGAAAGTCGGAATCCAGGTATAATAACTGTCTTTATGTGACTGGATCAGCTAATTGTTACATGTGCCTCAGTTTCAAGCCAGTTTTGATTAATCTTCTTAATTGTGTCTTTTTGTTTCACTGTAGGATTGAATGCCAGATGTTATGGATTTTATTATTTGAATAAATGTTTTCATATTCCCATAAATACTCTTAAATTTTGTTCTTCTATGCTATTGTGTTACTTGGAAACAGATGGTTGCAATGATGGTAAACCTTTTAGAGCTTTCAGCGATACAGAAATCTGCTGGAGCACATACGACCTTATTTTGCCATCACTGATTTAGGGGTTTAGCTTTGTGTGGTTCCAGAGAAGTATTTAATCTAGTGTTAATTATTCCCAACTACTGAGGTAAGACTTTCCTGAGTTCTCGCTATGCACTTCTACATGAATTAGGATTTTTTTTCACAGTCTATCCGTAAGGAATAGCTACTTTTCCTGGCCTAATGTGAATGTTAAGCATTTTTCCCTTTCATTGTTTTGGATGGTTCTTTCATTACTCCTGGAAGCTTCTTTAAATACATACATCCACCAGTACATATGTTGAGTACTCAGCAGGAGACCTTTAGCATGACCCTGAGGTCACGTCTCTGTGCAGTTCTCTCCATTATGATAGCCTTGTTCTCCTTAGCATCCATCTCCTTGGGACTCTTCCCCATCCTTTTCCCTGAACTGTGGTATGAAACTTCTCTTACAGCAGTCAGTTATTTGTAGGACTCATCTCTCTAGTTTTCCACCTCTTAGGAATCCGTATCTTTGGCTGCTGATGCCCAGTAACATGATTTGCTGGTTTGTTATTGTTTCATGCTGGAGGGTAAATCCTGTTCCTGTTACTCTGTCTTGGCTGGAAACTGAATCGCAGCTAATCTGAGTATTGCAGATGGGCCTTAGGAAGGTCAAGAGAGTGTAAATATAGTGATGTAGAAAGTCCAGTTTATGATAAAATATTAAATCCAATTTCTTACTACATACATATATGCAGCACACATATATATGTATATCTTTCAAACTGTATTCCCCTATATCAACTGTGGAGAAGTACTGATTTTATTGAGTTTGAAATTTAATTCTAAATAATGGTCACTAAAGAAGAAAAACATAAAACGATATTGTAAATATCAGTAAATACTGATAACTTCACATAAGAGTGAATTTAAATCCCACCTCCGCAATCCTTTTATATTTTAAATATTCTTTCATCAGAAACAATTTTTGGCCTCATCCTACTAAGGAAAACTTAGAAGCTTTCTCTGACAATTTTTTAGATCAAAACCACAGTGTAGCTAGTAGGATACTGAATGAAGGAAATTAACTGATAAAACCTCTAATGAAGTAATTTATATTTACTTATTTTTTTAAGAAAGGTTTATTTTGGTTCACAATTGGTAGAGGTTCAAATCTGTAGTTGGCATGGCAGAGCAGCATGGCAGAGAAGAGCTTCACATGGCACGGCACATAGGAGCATATCTGAAGAGAACATATATGAAGTAATTTAGTATGCTTGGCCTGGGACGTAACTACCTTCCCATGTGAGAGTTAATTTACCGGGTATACATGAATGCAGGATATGCAATATTATCTGCAAGATTAGTTATCCCTGAAAAGTTTTCCAAAAAAGTTTTGATATAACAACCTTGCACTTAGATTATTAATTTTATGTAAGAACAGAAACTTTACCAAGTTATTTTATAACATTGAATATTAAGCTAAATAGCTTAGGTTTCAATATGTTCTCTTTAAATGTTGAATCATTTCAAGTTTAAAATGCAATGACTGCTAATAAAAATTAAAATAAAAATCTTAAAAAATAGGAAACACTTCTAGATGAAATTAAAATAGAAATGAAATTAGAAGCAAATAAAGAATAAATTCATACTGCTTCAGTGACTTAGTGCTATAAAAATTTATATTAGCTATTAATATGAAATACAATTGGCTAGAAAAATAGGTAAAATATCCTGTTTCTATTAAAATTGTTTGAGGAATTTAATAACCTAGGAATTATGGTATTAACAAGAAAAAATAAAGTCTAAATTTAGGTCATTTGTGTGTTATTATGTATATTTCCAATAGTTATGTATTTTTAAACTGTTTTGGGGGATGTCACCTAGAGAGGGTCACCTTCTTTCCATTGAAGATCAAGTTATCAGTGAAGTACAAAATGGTAATTAAAATTTTCTAGTTCAGTGCCAGGCACACATGGTTCTTTTAATGAATCAGATTATCTCAACTTTGTAAGGATTAATTAGGTACTTGTAGAAGTTCCTTTAAATTTCAGAACACTCTGACACTAGATAACTAAGTGGAGCCTTGTAAACTCAAATAACTAATAGAAGTTCAGAAAGTCCATTATACTTAATTCCACTAGAAGAGACTAAAATTTCTGATTAAGCACAACATTAAAATATTATCATGCATTTTTTTCATTTAAATATTAACTAGAGTTTGGTACTAACTAAAGTTTGTGTTAGGACTGAATATAAATATCACTGTGGATAAAGCAGAGTAAATATTAAAATACTTTTGTCCTAGAAAAAAATTATAGGAAAATATTTTTAAACCTGCACGTATCTTATCTCCAAATAAACATAAAAATTTTATCATAGTTAATATTATAGATTAAAATATACACTTTGGAGTAGATTTGGAGGTTTTTTTTTTTTTTTTTTTTTCGGTACTGGGGATCGAACTCAGGACCCTGCGCTTGTTAGGCAGGTGCTTATTCCAGTGAGCTATATCCCCGTAGATTTGGAGTTTTAGAAAAGTTTTCAGGGTAATTCAGGTAATTCAGGGCCCTGTACCCTTCATCCACCTTTTTCTAGGGCTAATGATTTATATTCCCACATTTTCCAGAACTTGGAAATTAACACTAGTATAGTACTATGCCCTAAGTTACAGACAACTTTCACATTTCACTCTTAACATTTCCCTTCCAGCATCCATTCCAGGACTTCATGTGTAATAATTCTGTATTCTTGTGGTTTCCTTTAACTAATGCTATCTGCTGTCTTACCCTGGTTTTCATGTATGATAACTTTGAAAGTTTTGAAAGAATACCAAACACGAGGACTCTTGGAAGGGAAGTATCACTTCTTTCTCAAGTGGAGTGTTTACACTTTGCTGAAACATTTGAACTTGCACAAAAGATGTAATAATTTTGATAATAAAATTCTTAACCATAATAAAAGAATAGCAAACAATGTTTTATACAATTTCCTTTAGTTGGTTTTGTGTATTTTCCCATGATGAGGAAATCTCAGTGGACCTGGAGAAGAGTGTTATAGAGGAAAAGTGCTTTTCTTATCACATCCTATGAGAGGCTGCATCAAATCCCCATTTGTTACCACTGACAGCGTGGACCTTCAGCACTTGGTTAAGGTGGAGCTTGACAGCTTTCCCTACCGTGAAAATCATCGTTTTTCTCTTTCTACACTCTATTATTTGGTAGTACACTGCTCAGTCCGGCCCATAGCCAAGTGGGGGAGAAGGAAACTTCACTTCGTGGAATATGGAAGCTCTGTATAAATTATTTAGAGGTTTTTGGTAAGGAAGTTTTTTGTCTTTCTCCTTTTCTTAGTAATTTTCCAGTTGCTGGGACAAAACCCTTGGCACCCACAACTTCAAGGAGGATGTGTTTCTTTTGGCTCATAATTTCAGTACTTGGTCAGTTGACTCCATGGCAGAAAATGAATGGCAAAGGGGCAGAGTGGAGGCAAACGTGCTTAACCCCTAGCAGCCAGGAAGCAGAAGGCAAAGGAGCACAGCAGAGGGGGATTCACTCTTCCAGGTCACACCCCCACTGAACTGCTCCTTCCCACCAGGCCCCGCCTCCTGCCAGGCTATTTAGCCCAGAGCTCATCATTAGATGAACCGCTCCTGAGAAGAGCGCCCCAACAACCCCCTCTCCTGCCAAAACCCCACCTCTAAATACATGATACTTTGGGGGAACGTGGTTAAATTAAACTCTGACATGCTTCCATCTATTTAAGCAATCATTTACATTAGGATGTACTTTTAAATGTTTACCTTTTGGGTTATGATTCAGTGGTTTGTTATTTATCTTGTTATTCAAATGACTCCTGTTTTCATCACTCAGGACTATTCCTGGTTGGCACCTGTTTCCTTTTGACATGTCCCAGGACATTTTTTAAAATTTCAAGCTTAACTTGCATTTTCCCTATCTGCCTATGTAATCAGCTATTTCCTTTGGAAAATGGTATTTAGAAACTAGACTCTGAGAAGCGGTTATATTTGTTGTTCCTGAGGTATTGTTTGTATACTCTTTGATCAAACACAGCTAAAAATGTGTGTATTACACAAGCTCACACATACATATACATAAAGAGACACACAAATATTTTTCTGGCTTTGTCTGTGGCCATCACTGAATCTAACTCAGTACCATGACATCCAGTACCCTCCGCCCATGCCTCATTTGTAACTTCTAACAGTACAGAGCCCAGTGCTGATTATGTGCAATACATGCATGCAGAGCAGCTTCAGTCCTAACCTGTTCCTGTGAAAAGTAAATTTACCTCTTAGAACACAGTGTTTATGTACAGCTCTTTCTGTTTTTAGCCTTTCAGTAAACATTCCAGTCAAAACATTGCTTCCTAAAGCTAACTTAGGTCACTTTCTTTGCCTCCACCTACTAATGCAGTTTTAAAGAGCAAACAAAGCAAACACTATAAGCTGTATGGATTTTAGAAATGCAATGCACAAAGTTTCATTTTAAAAAATCATTCTGGTTAGTTTTCATAGAACATGAATTCTAAACACTTCAGTCTATCATATTAGCATTCAGTTCAGTGTTATCGGAATTGTTTCTTTCCAGTGGGGCAATTAGAGCACGACATTAAGTCCTCCCGCTGTGGTGGACAAGGGAGCGTCTGGGAAGCTCCCTGACTGAGTGAGCTTTCTCTCACTGTAACAGACACCGATCTAATCACCTCACAGGAGGAGAGATTGTTTTTGGCTCATCATTTTGGCTCGTGGTCACTTACTCCCAAGTCCTTGGACCTGTGGGGCAGAGTACACCGTAGCGAGAGTCCATGACAAGGAGGTCTGTTCACTTCATGAAAGTTAGGGAGTGAGGGTAGAGGAAGAGGAAGGGGCTGGAGTCCAAATGTCCCCTCCTAGGGCACGCACCCTTCTAGGGCACGACACCAGTAACCTCCCTTCCTTCCACTAAGGCCCCGCCTTCTAAAGGTTCCGCTATCTCCCAACAGTCCACAGCTAGTCCTAAGCCTTCAACACATGGCCTTTGGAAGATTTGAAGATACAAACTCAAGGTTTCCTGCTGGCACTTCTGTTAGACACAAGCATAACAGGGCAGCTCTGCTTTCTCCCTGCTAAGTTGGCAGGAGGAGGCTTAGCATGGTCCCCTTCTACGGATGGTCTTGTAACCACTGAAGACTCATTAAAATATACATATGTGAGAAGATGTGTTAATTTACTGAGTGTGCCAAAATAAACAAATTAGGTGGTTTCAAATGGCAGAAACTTTCGCTCTCATTTCTGGAGGCCTAAAATCTGAAATTAAAATGCTGTCAGTCCAACACTTATTCTGGACACTCTAGAGGATAACGTTGTCTGCCTTTTCCAGCTATGGGTGCCTGTAGGTGTTTCTTCACTTGTAGCTACATCGCACCAGTCGTTGACTTCATGTCCCATTGCTGCCCCCTCTTCTCTGTTCTTCCTGAATGTCTTCCTTAGGGGCCCTTGTCATTGGATTCAGGACTTACTCCGATAATCAAAGATTATATTCTCATCTCAAGAGCCTTAACTTAATTACATCCTTGTTATAAATAAGCTAAAGTTCACAGATTTTTGTGAATTAGGACATATCTTTTGGGGACTGACCAGTCAAGCTATAAAGAGGTAATGACATTTGAAAATATCCTTACCTCATTCAAGTACATTGTCTGAGGCTTTTATATTGGGTCTTTGGGACTTAAATTTGTATGATAAATTTCCTCACCCTGCCTATTTCTTGGTTTTTGGTTTGCTCTAGATGGATAAACATGCCAGAGAACTAGGCTTCATACAGGTAATGTGAGTAGTTGAACAGTGCTTAAAATTTTGTGTATTTGATTTTTGTCTTAAATTCTTTAAAAGTAAAAATAAAAAAGCAAAAATCTTGTCGATGTTATCTTTCATATTCATCTTTTTTGAAAGGCAGTATAACATATTTTTTGGTTGTCTTTTCTTGAGAAGGGGTCTTGCAATGCTGACTCTGGCCTTGAGCTCACTTTGTACCCCAGGCTAGTCTCGAACTCATAAAGATCCTCCTGTCCCAGCCTCTTGAGTCCTGGGATTATAGGTCTGAGCCACCATACCTGGCGTTGCGGCACATATCTATAATCCCAGCACTCAGGATGCTGAGGCAGGATGATCTTTGCGAGTTTGAGGCCAGCCTGGGCTACAAAGTGAGCTCAAGGCCAGCCTGAACTGCATACTGAGACCTCATTACTGAACTATACACCTGAACTGCATACTGAGACCCTCAAAAAAGAAAAAAAACCACACACAAACAAAAAACTATTCAGTATCAACTCAGGAAAGAGTTGCTTTACTTACTTTGGTTGCCAAAATCTCCATCACATCAAACACTCAAAAACTAGAGAGTTTAGACCACAGTTAGGTCTCAGGACAAAATGAGTGTTTAGGCTCGTGTCTAGACGTCTCCCCAAAGCCTCATCGGGTCATTGGTAGGGCTTTTCAGAGGTGGCTGGATCTACAGTGTGTGATGCTGGGATTAAGGGTTGGTAAGTACTAAGGCCACTGTCTGGTTTGGCATAGTTCTGGGTGTACATAATGGGAAGGCCCCCTCTAGGTGTTTTGCCTGGATTGAATTTAAGGGACAGAAAGAGGAATGCTGTTGTTGCTGCTTGCTGCCTTCTGCCTGCCTGCCCTGCCTTGGAGCCAGTCAACTATGAGCTGAAACCTCTACAAACTATGAGCCAGAATAAACCTTTCCTCCTTTAATGTCAGCTGTCAGCAATGAGAAAAGTAACTAAGACAGACGGTCTTTTCCCCCAGAGTTCTCAGAGAGGCTAGGAAGGTGCTACAAGGGATGTGTAGCAAGCCACTGACTCTGCTAAATTTAGTATGAAACAAATAGAAAGCAGTTTGATAGACATTAGTTCTACTTTGCAATAGGATTATGAGTAATGGACTTGTGAAAAAAATTTTAAGAATATATTTATGAAGTATAACTTACATACCACAGAATTCACTTGTCTTAAATATGTAAGTCAATTTATTCTTAATAAATTTATGTGACTATTGCCTCCTCCAGTTTAAAGCCCATCTGTGGAGAAATTTAAAGGAACAGCTATCTGATTAAATTGCCTTACTTCAAATAAGATACTATTAAAAGAGGGATAATACAATTTTTAAATATTTTAAATCTTAAAATATTTTAATATAATTGTATATTACATAGAGGTGTCATTAAGTTTTAATTTACACAGTGTAATACTGTGAATACATTAATGAATCATAGTAAAGTTTTTACACCATCTTCATAAAGCTTTGACATTCTGCCATACACATACTTGATACATAAGTATTTAATTTTACATATTAAATATTTCCTTAAATAAGCAAACATCCATCTTTAATTTTTTTCCGTGCTTAAGTTTTTCATTTCCAGAATCACTGAATAGCATATATACTATTATAGAGAAATTATGGAGATGGGGTAAAAATGTTTTCATAATAATAGTATATGAAAAGTTTTATAGTATCTTCTCTGTGCTGGGTATTGTTCTAACAACTGATTATCAAATATTCTTATTTAAGGACTAATTTTGCTGTTAAGAAAGTGAATGCAAAAGGAGGTAAGGCAACTTGTTAATGTTATAAGTGATGGGGATCAGAATCCACATAATCTAGATCACAAATTTCCTCTTACCAACTGTTCTTGTCATCTTCCCTAAAGTCTTGCGCAGCACTAAAGAAGATCTTCTCCAGTGTCTTTACTTATAACCAGTAAAGAATAACCACCCTTACTAGGTTATAACCATCCTTATTAGCTGCTTCCACAGCTAAGCATGTGCACGACACCTTCACTTTCTTGGCCTTCCTGACCTTCTGTTGTACTCATCCGAAACAGCTCCAATCTTAGTTTTGTTCGAACATTTATTCTTTGCAATTAAATTTGCGGTGAACTGAACAGCGCCAAACAAAAACCAACGATTGCAGTACTTAGCACTATTTCAGATGTTTCCTGTCCAGCCCGAGCTGTTCTCTTAGTATTGTTCAGGAAGGTCCTTCTCTTTGTTTTCTTTCTCTTATCCCATGGGGGCTGCACACATCACAAGCCACAGAGTTCACAGAGCACTGAGCAGTAAATTTCTCAAGAGATTGACAGTGAAGGAAGAGGAACACTCTCACAGGCGGTGAGGGCGAGGCTGACACACCGAGGGAAGGGCCACTACTCACCTATACTGTGTCCTCATGCAGATGTTTAAAAGGTGGTACATTAGCTTCTAGTCACTGGGACAGAGTAACTAAGAAAATCAGCTTAATGGAGAAGAGAAAGGGTTCAGTTCATGGTTTAAGAGGTTTCAGTCCAAGGTTTCAGTGCATTCCTCTTAGGCCTGTGGAGAAGCAGAAATGCCATGCCAGAAAGATGTGGGAGCGGAAAGCTGCTCATAGCACAGCAGCCAGAACGCAGAAAGGGTGAATTCGAGCGGAAGGGGCCAGCGACAAGACACAAGTTATGTCTCCACAGTTTACTGCCTTCTGCTAGGTCCTAACTTCCAATAGCCCCTTAAACTATAAAGTCACTGATTAATTGATCTGTTGATCAGTTTAGCTTGCTTAAGAGCTAATCATTTCCCTAAATCCTGGCCTCTGAAAGTTGTTGCTTTTGGGAATGAAGCTTCCAACTCAATGAGCCCTTCTGAAGACGTTCTAGATCCAGACCAGAACAGGCGCTTTCCCTTGGCGGGCGGATATACTCCTAAGAACCAACAGTTTGAGCATTGGGATGCACCTCTCTGCCAAGGGAAAAAACACCTTCCTCTGAGTGAAAGCCCTTAATTCTCATGGTTTGGCTTTACACATTGTAGGCCTGTAAAACTGTGGAGGCCTTGCTTGAAGGATGGATTTCTTAAGGTAGGGGAAATATTTAGTAAAGTATTTTATCAGAATTATGATATGGTGTGTGCATATGATCACCTGATTATGATGTGAGGCATTTTCAATAGTCCGGACCAGGCAGTGAGTCCTACTTTGGGGTTTTATCAGGTTGATCCTGTAAAATCATAAGGTGACTAGTTAGATAATAGCACTGGAAATTATCAGTGTAATCATATGCCTTAGTTACTGCAGACTAAACAGGTCTGCAATCTCTGAAACCAGTGTAAGGTGAATGCTAAATAAAAGAGGCAAATGGAATAATTTCAGGGCTCCAGGAGGATTAAAGCCTCTCACGGAACTCGAGATTCTCTCAGGGTAAAGCCAAGACCTTCTCTGGGTGGCCTGTATTTATTGTTATCAAAAGGAAGGGGAGTACTCAAGAAGGGTAGAACCACTTAAGGACTTCTCCAAGTAATGTATTAAGTTAATCTACTCAGAAGTGAGATGCCTGAGGCTATAGTCTTTATCTAGATGAGGCTGGATCCAGATATCCTTGGCTGAGAGTTTGCCTTATCCTTCGAGGATTTCTTCTTAGTGATTTCCATCAGGCAGTTTCATGGTTACTGGGGTCAAGGACACTATTACCTATTTTTTTTCTTTCATATGACTAGAATCACCATTTTATTCATATTTTGGATGTAATTTGCAAAAAGAAGGAGAGCCCAATTTAATCACAATTTGTTGAAGCTAATCATGGTGGATATGTTTATGCCACTGATTTGATGATTGGCATGGGATCTAGCCCTGGCTAAGGAAATGTAAGTGGAGGTCAATCAACATACGGGAAAACTTTTTTTGCTTGGTGAAAACGCAGAGCATAAGCACTATTTTTAATTTACATTTGGTCTCACCAAGCTGTGGCAGCCATTTCATGACTATGAAAAGATAAACATGAGCTTATGAAAAACTATGGAGCCTGGATCCTCAGAGCCATCATTAAAGATCAAAGGCTTATGCATCATTCTCTTCATTTCTACTTTGTTTTTACTGATATAATCTTCTTGTGTATCATGTCTTTCTTTTTATTCTTTTGTCTCTCCAAAATTTGCTCTCAGCCTTTTGATTTTCCTTCCCTCCTTCACAATGACCAGGGGACATACAATTTTAAAAGCCTATTTAATATTATGTACTTCAAGATTTTTGTGTATTTAAAAAAAATAAGTTTATTGAGATGTCTTTTTTTTTGTTATAATACATATTTTCATCTTCATTGAAGTTGGTCAGATTACCAGAGGCAAGAATGCAAGATTAATGAAACCATTAAAGAGAATAAAAAATAAAGACCAAAAAATTGTAAATGATACAGAGTTTAACCAAACAAGATGATAGGAATTCAACAATTGTTATGTTGCATGCTGCTGTCTTCAAATTAGTTGTTCAGATCGCCAGACATAGGGGATACAGCTCAGTGGTAGAGCATGTGACTGCAGGTCACCAGAGATAAGCATGCAAAACTGGTTGGAAAAAAAAGCAGTGCAATTTGTCATAGCCAAATCTTGGAAACAAATGCCCATCACGGGAGGAATGAATAAAACAGATGTGGTATTTTTACACAATGGTGTATTATTCAGCTATGAAAAAGATAAATGTGAGGCTTTTATAGGTAAATGGATGCAACTAGAGACCACACTCATAAGTGAAATAAATTGGACCCACATGTGTAGACATCCTGTTGTCTCCCTAGTGTAAGAACAAGAAAAGTAAGTGGAACCTAAAACATACATGTTGGGGAAAATATAGATATGTATACAGAAGGATAGCTGGGATGACTGTACTGTTGACGTCTGGTGATTTGTTGAAGAAGGCGAAAGATTTCTATGATCTGAAGAGAAACCAGAGTATGGTGGTTTCTTGAGATGTATTTCATATACCACACAATTCATCTGTTTGAAGGTATGACAATAGTTTTTACTATATCCCCTGGGCTGTGCATCCATCGCCACAATCAATTTTTGAATTTCATTATCCTAAGAAGAATCCTCATACACATTAGCAGTCATTCTAGTTTTACCCAGCACTGGAAAGCCAATACTCTACTTTCTGTCTACAGATTTACATATTCAAACTATTGTGTATAAGTGGAGTCCTATAACATGTGGTTGTCTTGGTTACTTTTCTCTCGTTGCTGAGACAAAATACCCAATGCCCGAAATGAAGGAAGGAAAGGTTTATTTAGCTTACAGTTTTTGGAGATTTCAGTCCATACTTGGCTGGTTCTGAGGCAGAGTGGCACATGGCAGAGGGCAAACTGTTCATGGCAGCAGAGCACAGCAAAAACAACCAGCAAAAGGGAGGAATGGCCGCAAGCAGCCTCTTTCCTTCACTTACATTGTAAACAGCCTACCCCCACTCAGGGAGCGAGTAGCTCTCACATAATCTCCATGCCCTCCTCTTCCACAGGCTCAGGATGTGTACAAACTAAACACCCTGGCTTCTTCCTCAGTCACTCAGCTAAACCTCTAGATTCCCCAAGTTGACACAATGTATCAACCATAACAGTGGTCTTCTGCTCACGCCTTCATTTACTTTGGCATGTTTTTAAGGTTCATCTGTGCTGCAGTATTATCAGTCACCTTTGGGTTTTATAACACAAACTATTGGAAAATAAAGTATTTTTGACTGATGAAAACAGAAAAAGGATGTAGTACAAGCAGGTGTAGCAGGTTTGAGCAGTATGACACTCGTGTACCAGAAGGAAGCAATTTTTCAAATTGAACTGATTCAGCCTCCAATACTTGTTTCTGACAATTATTGAAAATACATGAATGTTACTATAATTGCACTCTTAGTTTCTAAATGTTCTCTTGGGCATCAAAAATTCCACCCTTACATCTATATTTTCATGTGTAGGAGGTAACCCTTCAGATTCTCCCTTTTCCAGGACCTTGTTATTTTTGCTGAAGATCAAACTCACCCAAGCTCAGAGACTCCTCTTTTAAATTTGCCTCCATACCCAATCAGTTGTCAAATCCTATAGGCTTTCCCAAGTATTTCTTTTGCTTTGGTATTCAAATACTGCTCTGATTTGAACTGTCTCCTTCCTCAAGATGATATATTACTGTCCTAAGTCCTAGTAAGTCAGAACATGACATTTAGGAATAGGATCTTTGCACATGTTAGTTGAGATCATACTGAAATAAGGAGTATCTCTAATTTAAAAAAACTGGTGACCTTATAAAAATAAGACAATGTTATGCAGCTGTCACTATAACAAATACCTCAGGTGATTTACTGGTAAAAAGAATAGGCTTATTTTGGCTCAAAGTTTTAGAGATTTCAGTCCAGAATTAGGCAGCCCTGTTGCTTTTAGGCCTGTGGTGAGGCAGAACATCATGGCAGGAGCATATGATAGAGCAAAAGCACTAAGGAGCAAAATAAAAGGAAGAGGACGGGGCTGTGGTTCACAAGAGCACACTCTGACTCCAAGACTTTTTAAATTTTTTTTTTATTTTAAAAGTAAAAGAATGAAAACATTAGCAAACAGACACAAAGTAGCACAAGAACAGTACAAAAACTGAATTACAGGTAAGGTGACAGGGGATTAACAATGGTTGTTGTATTACACATTGATAACTTCAAAGTGTATGTTCAGGATAAGGCAAATAGACATACAAGATTGATTAAACAACTAATTTATTGCTCCTTACAATAAAGCAACATGAGACAATATGGCCATACTACCAAAATTGTTGTACAGATTCAATGCAATTCCCATTAAACTACCATCAGCATACCATACCTCACAGATCTAGAGAAAACATTCCTCAAATTCATCTGGAACCGGAAGAGACCCAGAATAGCAAAAGCAATTCTGAGCCACAAGGACAAGTCAGGGGGAATCACAATCCCTGACCTGAAATTATACTACAAAGGTACTGTAATAAAGTCAACCTGGTACTGGCTCCAAGACTTTTAACTAGGGCCACTTTCTAGGTTTCTACTAGCTTTTGATATTGCCACACTGGGAACCAAGCCTTTAACATGTCAGACTTTGAAAGGTATTTCACATGTGAATTACAGCAAAGAACATATAAAAAGATGACACGGGGAGACGGAGAACACTATGAACACCACGGGAAAAAGAGATAATACAAAGGATGAGAACACTGATTTTAGGTTGTTTTGGAGAGTTTTAGGTTAGATAGTTTTGGAGTTAGTTTCCTTCATCAGCTAAGTAGGTATGTTTAGTATAAAGTGATACAAGTCAGGGTTTGTGAAAAAAAAAAAAAGCTTAGGATCAAAGATGCAAAGTGTGGATCTATTTGGTACCCTGCCTCTGGGTTTCAAGTGCTTGGTTTTTTAGCACTCTTACATTTTACAAACGTTTGCATGTTCTGTCATCCTTGTGGAAAATAAGCTATGCCTTAGCGTTACCTTAGGCCTTGAGTCATTCACATGAGGGCCTCTGGACTATCAGCATCTTTCAAGTCTTTATTAAATTCTTCACAAACACTCTTGTTTTGAATGTTTTAAACTCAAAGCCCAAGGCTAATCAATACTGTTCCTCTTCCAGAACACCGGAATCTCCGTTCTCAAGTTTTAACTGAGAAAGATATCCTCAAGCTAGTTTAGCTTCCAGAAACCGAAGCAACTAGGAACTTTCTGATATGCTGAGTACATGTCTCCTAATGTCTGATTGTGTACTTCACGGGGTGGAAGACCAGGGAGCTGACCAAGCAGTTTCTGGCCTGATCAGGGTTAGTAAGCAGCAGACTCTAATTCCAATTTAACGGTGTTCTCTATGACATGTCTCATCAAAGACTGATCATTGAAAAGCCTGCACAATTATCATCAAAGACAAATAAACGCCTTCTTTTTGGAATCTGTGGGGAGTAGGAAAAGTCCTTGCACTGTTTCAGAGCATAGTTCAACAAGAGGATCAGTGTGTCTTCCAAAATACTTCATCTCGGTGAAACTCTTGAAAGCGGCAAACTTAGGGGAGCCCTCAGTAAGAACTGATATCAAAATGTTCTACACTATTACTTATGTGCACTTGACCACTCCCTTTCCTGTGAATTTACTTTGTGTGAAACCCTGCCCTAAGATATACATATATAAATGTATAAATATATATATATATATATATATATATTGAGAGAGAGAGAGAGAGAGAGAGAGAGAGAGAGAGAGAGAGAGAGAGAGAGAGAGAGAGGGAAGTAGGTTTCTTCCAAGTAATGCACGTACAATTATCCCTGTGAAGGGACAGCGCCAGCGGCGACGCTCACTAAGGAAGGGCGGGAGGGCGGCGAGCCGAGGCCGGCGGGGGGAAAGGGCAGGGCTCGTCCGCGGCCCGCCTTCCCCACCGCAGGGTTGGGGCGGAGGGCAGGCCTTAGCGGCCGTCTCGGGTGCCAACGCAGGAGAGACAGACAGCATCGGCACCTCCTACCCCCAACCCCGGCCCAGGAGGGGGAGTGGGGTCAACCGTGCGGGCTATAAAGGAGCCCGTCCGCCGCGCTCGCCCGGGCTCGCCTCCGGCTCCGCCTTCCCCTCGATCCTCTCGGGCCTCGGCTACTCGGGCTGCGGCGGAACATGGCGGCTCCAGCGCCTCCGGCCAAGTGCTCCGAAGAGGAGCTGGCTGCTGCCCTGGCGGACGTGCCCGAACTGTGCCACCTTCTGGAGAACGACTCGTATCTGAAGCCCTTCGCCACGGACTTCCAGCGCAGGTACTAGCCGCCCCGGGCACTTTCCCCTAGTCCGACAGCCCGCCTTCCGGGAGACTACGGGGCGCTCGCTCCGCCCCGCCTCGCCCTGCTTGTCCCCTCCCGCGCGCCGTCGCCGCCCAGCGCAGCGGAGAGAAAGTGTGAGGGGCGGGGCGTTGCTCTGGGCCCGCGCTGCTTGTGGTCTCGCGACTCCCGCCCTTTGGCAAACTTTTTCCCCCTCCCCCTCCTGCTAATGAGCGGGTCTTGCGCCACAGAGTACGTGCTTGGAGAGCAGCGCTCCTTTCTGCTGTGGCCCCGGGGAGTGAGGAAATACCACTGTCACCGCAGGTCTTCTGACACCGGCGCGCCCAATGAGTGAGCGTGGGCGCGACACGCGGAGTGTAACTGCCTGCAAGTCTTTCTAGTTGAGGTCGCAGCCCTGCACTGTGATTTTATATCTAACCCTATTCCTGTCAGGGACACACTGTATCTCAGTTCTTGTTAATCTTCCACCTTTCAGGGAAGATTAAACCTATTCCGATCGGTTTTTCTTGTCTGGAGCCAACATTGATGAGTAAATGTACTGCAACATTTGTCATGTTTGACCTTGCCATCTGGAAGAGGGAGAAAGGCGAGCGCAGCCAAATTTCTAAAGGGCATTGGAGGATATTTTAATTTTAGCTGGTCTCCCACCATGCTTCAGTAGTAAACTAATTAGTTTACTACTGATTAGCATTTTTTACTAGTTATAGTTTAGTTAACGAAAAAGACAGCAGTTTAAAAAAATTAAAGTAGCTTTGTTAGGCTGTGTTAGGTGATGTTAGGTAATGCTCCTTTGTGAGGTGTGCCCATTGTGATTTAGTAGCTTTTGCTTTTTTAAAACAAAAACTCAGCGAGGTGATTGAACCTACAGGGGGCTTCCCACTGAGCTACATTCCTAGCCCCTTTTGAGAAAATGTCTTGCTGAATTGTACAGGCAGGGCATGGATCCTTATGCCTCAAACTCCTAGGATGCTGGAATTACAGATTTGTGTCACACCTACTTGTTAGGCAGTCACTACAAAATGAAGTCTTCTGGCAACAGGATATAAGTAGGTAATTTTTTTAAGTCATAGAAAAATAGCTAGCTAGTGACAGGAAGCAGTGTTAAAAATAAGTAAGTTGCTCTGCAGATTGAAAACACAATTAAAGATCATGTCCCCAAATTGTCATGTTATTACCTGTATTCAATTCAGTATCTCTTTAGTGAAGAAGCTCCTATGAACCAAAACGCTACTCTAAAGATTGAAAAGTGATAGTAGTATATGCACCTCATTCCAGAGTTTATGAGTCAGAATGAATGAGCCCTCAAAGTAGCCATATTGGAGTGTTGCTCATGTAATCAGGTGCCAATACCATTATATAAACCAGTGGGGAAAAGTCAGTCTTGTGAAGTTGCTTTCAGAAGATGATGTACATACATGCTTTCAGAGTTACCACATAAGCTTCAAAATTAAAAACTGGATTTGATTTAGAGATAGTAAAAAAATTTTTATCTTAAAACAAGGTAATTAAAGGTGATGGTAAGACTTTTTTGATGAGTTTACACAGTAGCAGTGACTAATGCAGTTGTATGCTTTATAAAATAATTGAGATTTAGATTTTAGAGATTTCTGAAAGAGGAGATGGAAATGTTCTATCTTTCCCTCCCCCCCCCACCATTTTTTTGGAGACAGGGTCTCACTATATAGGTCAGGCTGGTCTTGAACCCACTATAAAGCCCAGGTTGTCCTCAAATTCTCAGCGTTCCTCTTGCCTCAGTCTCCCTAATGCTGGGATTACAAGCATACACCACCATGTCCAGCTTCCACTCCTCTTTAAAAGTCACAAGCAGACAAACATGTTTTGTTCAGTGTTTAATGTATTTAACTTTGAGCTTCACTGCAACTGAAAAAATTACAATCATCTTTCATGGTTTGTCAAAATTAACAAGGTGTACAAAGGCCAGCATGGAGAAATGGGGAGGGGGTTGGAGTGTGAATAATTTGGTCCAGTGGGTCCTTGTATGCTCCACTCTGACCTGGATTCTACTTACTTCCTTGGTTCTGAGTAATTGCCATTTTCCAGCACACATGTTCCATTTAGGCATGTCAAACAGTGATTTGGCATTTGGCAGTTGTTTTTGTTAACAATTGAAGAGTGTATGAAAAAGATTTCTCCTTCATAGTCTGGTTCTTGGTACTAGTACTTACTGCTGTGGTTTGAATGGGCCTCTCCCATAATTCCAGTATGATGTATACAGAGGTGGGATATTTAAAATGTCTGTAGGCCATGAGGGCTCCTGCCTCACAAATGAGACCAAAACTTTTGTAAAGAGTTCAAGCAGTATTTGGAATCTTTTTGCCATTCTGTACTTAAGGGCGCAACCTTGATCCTCTGGAGAATGCAGTGGCACGGCACCAGGCACCACCGTGGAAGTGAAAAGTGGTCCTCATGAACAGCTGAATCTACTGACACCTTGTTCTTGGGCTTTTCCATGCTCCAGAGCTGTTAGAAAATAAATTTCTATTTTTTATTAGTGATCTAGTTTCAGGTACTTTAAGACAGCAGATATAGACTAAGATAGTTTTTGTATTTTCTGTTTAGTAACTCATTTGGGTAGGGGGGGTCTTTGGACCATCATGAATATAAAACTAGTCAACCATTTAGATACAGAGTATGCACGATACAGAGTAAGAAAATTTGAGGTACAAACCAAGCCACAGAGGTGATTTCTTCTCACTGATGGACTGTTTTCCCTTTCTCAACTTTTCTTCATTTGAAATCATCTTTTGCATGCTTGTGGTTTTCACCTGGGTCTGTAAGCGTTCTGAGTCCAGTGTGGAGGATTAGTGAGTTGCTGTGCTGCAAATCAAAATTAGTACATTAGTGCATGTGTTAATCTCCATGAGTTCTCATTAAGTGACTCTTAAGATGATGTTTGACGCTTGGATCTTTTGCTTTTATTTTCAGTCTCTTGTTTATACTACAGTTGGTTTTTATGTGCATGTTTCCAAACTCTTAGTGTTTTAAATCGAGACCACTTAATTGTTCCTTTGTGATGTCCTATCCTGAGTTAGCCAGAGATCTCTTCTAAGAGCAGTTACTGAAGGATCTAGGAAATAGGCATCAATCGCCAAACCTCCTTGACCTGCCACTTCCAGGAAAGTCCTTGTCCACCCCATGTACACTTGCTAGGAGACTTGCTTCCCGATTTGATCCCCATTTAATCAGTATTACCTAAGCAACTATACTTGTAATCTTATTAGTTGACTATAGCTTTGTCCCCCTTTGAAGCTGCCTCGCCTCATGGCTTTGTTCAATAGAACACTCTTGGGAAGTGGGGTCAGTGGGCCACTCACTTCCCAGGGCCCCTTTTGTCCCTTTTAGTCAGTAACCATTTTTTTTTTTTTTTTTTGGTTCTGGGAATCAAACTCATGGTCTCAGGCTTGCCAGGCATGTGCTTATGCCACTGAGCCATCTTCCTAGCCCTTGTCCCTTTTAGTCAGAGACTTTCTTTCTCTCAGTAAATTATTGATACTCCTTTAAAAAAAAAGGATCTAGGGCTTAGGAAGAATTTATTTTGAACCATGCTTCAATAATGGTCGTGGCACAGAAGAGAGAACATGGTGAACTATGCCTTCATTTTGGCATGCCATGAGCCCCTTCAGACACAGTATACTGGTCTGTGCAGGTCAGAACAGCACTGACATTTGTGAACCCCGCTCAGAAGACTACAGTTGCACTAACACTACTTAAAGTTTATATAGTACTTTCCTATCTAAAGTTTATATAGTACTTTCCTATCTATTATGATATGTTAACAGCACAAGGTAGGTAAGGAAGACGTTTTTCCTGTTTATAGAGGGAGAAAATGAGATTTGATCAATGGCTGACATGAGTTCACAAATAGTAAGTGTAGCTGGGTTTAATCTTTATGAAAACTGTTCTTAACAGGTTCACAAGCTTCTGGATAATTTAATGAGTCCATCTCTCCTTCTTAGCATTGCACAATATGAACTACTTCTTGGTTTTTTGAAGTCATTATACTTTTTCTTCCATTATCTTTGGGGATTTCCCCTCAGCCACTTTCACACCAATTAATGTAAGAGACTCTTAGAGGAGTTCTACAGATCTCCTAGGTATTCTTATCCATCCTGTGGGTTCCATCACCTGAAGCCGCCTATGTCTGTCTTCGCCTCAAATCTTTCTCATGATCTGAGACATATTAATAAATACTTTCATTCTTATGTTCTGTAAGTACAAACTCGACATATATAAAACTGAATTTAAGGGTTTTTTTTTTTTTTTGTACTGAGAATTGAACTCAGGGCCTTGAGCTTGCCAGGCAGACGCTGTGCCCCTGAGCTATATCTACAGCCCTTGAATTTAATATTTTCATACCAAACCTATTTGTACCTTTATATACCATTTTAGTGTGTAGTATTCACATTTATTGAGTGTTCAAACTTGAAATTTAAGATATGTTCTTAATTACTCCTCTCTCCTCCTTTCCTCATTGAGCAGTTGCTAACTCTTTCAAATGTGCATCACCTTACTGTTATCTTATTTCAAGGATAATATTTGTGTTACAAAAGCAGTCTCATAGTTTTGTCCACTTTTCAAATTTTTACCCCACTCTGCTCATGTCACACCTCCTCCAAACAGAGTAAATAGAATGAATTTTGAATTTTTAAATAGTTTTTGAATTTTGAAGCTTTAAATAGCAGTCCTCTGCTTCAGTCCTTTCAGCAGTTCCTCATTTCGCTTCAGGAGCAGTATGTACCTACCCTCTCCTGACCCAGAAGAGCCTGTGTTACTCCCTGTCGACTCTTTCAGCCTTCTGTTTGTACTCTGCCTCTCCCTGTGCAATCTAACCAGAGAGGGCGGAACAGGCGAGGGCAACTGAGAAGCCTGGGGTTGCTGGTACATGGAATTATTACTGCAGTACATCAGAGACAGGATACCATTTTCCGCATTTAATCCTTTATCCTTGAATGTTGAAGGTTTGATTTGTTATGTATACATACTTAAGAAGTTGGGCTGGGCAACAGAATACAACATAACACAGATCAAGAATTAGAGAAATTTTCTAGTCTTTACCAGAACAGTGATATATCTTAACTCAGTAGGAGTGAATTAATCGGTGAGTTTTTTTGTACATTTAGTTTTTATTAACATAAAATAATATAAAATAGTTTATCCCATGAAACAGATCCTCTAAGAAACATGTAGGGACATTGGCTTGACGTTGTGCCAACATATTATCCTTTCTGGATGCAGCAGGTTTTGGCCTAGTGCTGTGTCTGGCTCTGCTTTTATACATGCTGTGACTTCTGCTTGATGCAGTCTTGGTACATTTCTCATAAGCTTTTATGCATGCTTCATGACATAGTTGAAAGATATGTTTTGTGTCTTCCCAGGTTTCTCCCTATCCTTCAAGTTTAAAATGGGGGAAGAGGTTTGTGAGGCCAAGCGTTTAAGTGCTATGGTTACATCAAAGATCTCTACTAAATTAGAGATAAAAGTAGTTTTTACATTGGTATCTAATCAGGATTGGAAAGTGATTTGGATTTATCATGTCAGCAGCTATGCCAGCAATTGATTCTCACAGCATTAAAGTTTTAAACGGTAGCTGAGTGGTATACTTTTGTCACAGTGCCCAGCCAAGCTGTGGGCTCCGCAGAAAGTCAAATGTCAGTGAAATCAGAAGGCAGGGGAGAATCTGAAGATTATGAGATACATGCGACCTGTCTTCTGTTCTGTTGGACTCACTTGCCCTGTATAGCTGAGATCTGTACTAATTCCAGAGTCACTCCTGGATTCTCTACAGCAGTGGTCAAGAGGCTCTGACCTCTTCTCATTTTCAAAGTGCCTGCAAATGACTTGATGGAACATTTGGGTTTAGTTTAGGCTCTGGTACATGCTGTACCACCTCTGGAGAAGTGACTCTATGTGTGGTAACTTCTTAGAGGGTTTCTTTCTGTTCTCACCATGCTGGGCCCTAGTCAGTCAGGGAGATGATAATACAGTCTCTATGAAATGCACTATAGTTTTAGACTGATAAGTATATCATGCTGCTATTATTTGAAAGCATGCATTAAGCTTCAATTATAGATTTACAGGTATTAAAGAAAAACATGAAAGTGTGTTCTTCCAAGAGAATTGCTGCTACCAGGTACCTTTCATTCTGAAGTCAGCTTTTTTTTTTTGACTGAAGAGTAAAGTCTCTTCTTGTGGTGATGTGTGCTCATCACTGTATGTTCACCACTGTTTTGAATCCAGGGTTCCTTTGTGTTTAGCCACATTCAGTTTTGTATTTAGGGCAACAGGAACCCAATTCCCTGACTAAAGGTAAAGTTCCACATTAAACATACGTTATATAGCTTACTTTTATTCATTTAGTGCACAATTTCACTGCAGATTGTTTGAATTGTTTGGGTTACAGTGCCTAATTATAAAATGATGGATTGTTTTTATTTTTGAATAGCTAAAATAGACAAAGTTTAGTTTTGTCACATATAAAATTGTAGAGAAATCCAACGTTTTGCTGAGTGGTTGTGTTACAAAGTAAAACAGCAAGACAAGGCTTGAATTTTAGTTCTCATAGCTGTTGAACAGTTTTGAGTCCAAGAAAAAATTAACCTCTGAACTTTGATTTTTCCTTAGTGAAAGATGGGTAGAATCTATTCATAGGGTGCCTTGAGGATTAGACATATATGTAAAGATGCTCACCAGATAATGATTTGATAGTATTATTTGCTGACTTTCAAACTTGAATATTATAGAATTTAACTTTCATAAGATTTTATTACTCTTAGCTTTGTAAATGCTGTATCTTGAAATCTGCTAAATACCATGCCCAGAAACTCCCTAAAACTTTTTTTTCCTGAGAAACTGTTTTTACTTCAGAAGGTTCCTTTTCTTTCCTGCAGAGGTGATTGTGTGAATGAGGTAAGGCAGGTGGCCATTTAATCGTGATGTAATAGAGAAGGGAAAGAATGTGTTTAAACTTTGATGCTTACTTTGGAGTAGAAATGATAAGACAATTGCTGGTTCACTATACGCGAAGGCAAGATGAGTCCTGGTATATACTGAGCGCAAAGCTCCTTTCATCGGGAGAGGTAAGCGCTAGCCTGCAGAATCTCACCGTCACTGGCCCCTTCATCTTCCTTCCCGCTGTTTCTCTTCTTTCATCTGACCACTAAGTGTTCATATTCCGGGGCGTCAAACAGCTGTGGGGATTTACTTCCTCCCGAACTCTGGAGAGTTGGGAGACTAGTTATGCCATGTTTACTTATAACAAGCAAGACTAAAAATAAGACTAATGTAGAAGAAAAATATATATAACATTAGCTTTAAAGGTTGTAAAGGAAAGAACTATTATAATGTAGTCTGAACATGTGATATTTGATATGTTAATAAGAAAAGTATTTAAATCTTCTATCCTGCCTTTTTTTCTTTTTTTGATATTTGTTGATTTCAGTTATTTTCAGTAGATTTGATTTTGCTATCAGATGCATAAAGCAAAAGAACAGAATACTCACGAAGCAGCCAGCCTGCCATTTTTGGACAAAGTACCCAACCCCTGGGACTTAAAAGGTGTTTATTTGGCTCATGGTCTCACAAGATTCAGTCTGTGGTCAGCTGGGTCTAAGGGCGGAATGTCAGGGAAGAAGGGTGTGGCAGATCAGAGCTGCTTAGCTCACGGGAAGCACAGCAGGGAACAGTGCGCGCTTGGACAGATATAGTACCCAGGCCTGGGCACGCCTTCATGACCCACCCAGACACGCGGAAGTAAGCCTTACTAATTCTCTCGTGGTTCACAGGCCTGTCAATTTGACAGGTAAGCTTGGCCATCACAGCTCCTACGTAGTTTAGTATGTTGTTGAGTAATTGGTTACAATGAAGCAGTCTCTGGGGAGATATGCTAGTTTTGTAATCCAATAGAACTTCTATAATCCAATAGAACATAAACTTCTCTTTTTTTTTTTTTTGTCTCTCTGAGATAGGGTCTCACTCTGCAGTTCAGGCTGACCTTGAGCTCACTTTCTAGCCCAGGCTGGTCTCGAACTCTCAAGGATCCTCCTGTCTCAGCCTCCTGAGTGCTGGGATTACAGGCGTGTACAATGCCTGGCTAGAACATAAACTTCTTGTGTAGGTAACTTGAAGTTTTTCAAATACGCAGCACATAAAACTTAGCTATGTTTTAGCCAATGATATTGTGTATTATTCACTATCACCTGATTTATTTTATTCATAACAAACTTCTAGCCCCAGGCTATATTCAGTTATGTGTAGCCACACAGTACATTTGTGCCTGCTATTACTGAAACATGATATCAGTTACATATTTAGGCTGTGTAACAGACAACCCAATATACCTCTCAGCAGAATATCCCATAAACTCATGTATAGAAAGGGAGGTTTGTATCTCTAACTCAGAGTAAAGATGGAGCTGTTTGGGTCTTAGTGTGGATCATCCTTCTTACCGCCACTGGGTACGAAACTCAGGTGCTCTACCTCTGAGCTATATCCTCAGCCTTTTTGTTTATTTTTAACGCAAGGTCTGATGAATTGTCTGGGCTAGCCTTGAACTTGAATTCTCCTGCCTCAGCCTCCTTAGTAGCTGTGATTATAAGCCTGTGCCATCATGCCTGCCTGGATTCATCCTTTATCTTTCTGCTTTAGCATACAGTCTCTATCCTTCCGCTTATAGGATAACTGAGCACATCTCAGCACCACATCCATGTTCCTAGCAGGAACACATGCTGGCTTACTGTGTGTAATTAGCGAGCATATGCTAATTTCCTCATAAACTCCATCTAGTTTTATGTGATTGCAACTTATAAATCAAAAGTGTCCCATGGCATCCTTACTTGAAAGTGAATCTGCATTAATAAAGCTTTCAGTTGCATGTACATATTTCTGAGAGTGTCCTCTTTTCTCTTCCATCATCTGTTCTAAGGCTCTTTGACTTGCTTCAAAGGGGAGACTATATTTGACTAAGGGTGAAGAACCCCAGTGAGACCATGTTATTGTCTTTCAACATTATGTCTGTGTATGAATCCACCTGAGTCGAGCCCATGCACTTCCAGTGTTCCTGAGAGAAGTCTACAGCTGTATCCCTAGGTATCATTAGCCCCAAGGTCTGGCTTTTACTTTTCCAGACATGCTCAGTGTTTTCCATTTCTTTCTTGGGGAAATACAGGTAGTTTTGGCTGCTTTATCCCAAAGTGAGCTTGTCTGATCTCTGTGGGCACTTGCTAGTTTACCTTGGGGAACTCCAATATCGTGTCTTTGTTTTCAGTGTCATGGACAGTTTACTCTTAAAAGGTCTGAGAATATTTTGAGAAGAAATCAGTTTGGTAATTACTAATAATTTTTCAGTGTTATCGTGTGCTCATAAAAATGTTCTACTTTAAGTTTTTTAGAGAACAGAGTATTTGTAGGATTAGAAAAACAGAATTAATTTAAAGATGTCAATTTATGCTCAGTCTTTAAGGCAAGAGTGGTGTTCTGGTATCTATATACAAGCTTATAAGATGTTATAATGAAGCATTCTGTGTACTCTTTTAAAAGCCTAATGTGTGTAGTTAGACATAGTTAAAACTATATTCTTTGGATTATACCTACCACAGACTTTTCATGTACTCTTTAAAACATGAATTGTGTTCTTGTGTTTAGCATATATGTGAGACTTCACTATTACATATTGTATATAATGGAACTTTCTGTATTGAAAACTCATTAGTGAAACTTTATAAACTTAATCTTCCTTTTAAAGGTTAAGATGTAGTTAGGGGGCCAGGGATAAAGCTCAGTGGCATAAGCACCTGACTGGAAAGTGCAAGGTGCTGAGTTCGATTCCCAATACCAAAACATACACACAAACAAACAAGATGTATAGTTAGAGTGATCATGCTTTGTGGTATACCTACCTCAGATACAGAATTATCATCCTAGGGAGACCTAATGTTTTCTTCAAAAGAGAATTATGGGACAATTTGCAATTTCTTTTTGAGATCAGAAGATTAATGGTGTGTCTGGGATCATGTTAATATTTTGTTGGTTATGGATCTATTATCCATTTTTATTCTACATGGTATTCCTATGAGTAATAGTATTAGCCTAGGAGCAACAGACGTCTGAATTACTATTGCTTCTGGGTTGTTTAGAGTCCTTCTCTCAGGATGACTGGTTAGTATGTCAGATTCTGAAGTTTCACTCATGAGTTCATGCTTGTCATTTGTTCTTTTTTCCTCTCCTTCTCATCCCTTATCTTTCTGTATGAAAGACTCTGACACTTTTATGTGCATGTTTATTCATTGTATTGTTTCTACCTAAGAGTCTCCTGTCCTCTAACCATTTCTGTTGGTAGGGCTGCTTTGGAGGTGTAAGTTGTGTTCACTAGTGTGTGAATAGAGTACAACTAGCAGGTCACTTTTTTCTTCCCTTCTTGAACATGACTTTTATTAAAAACTATATATGAGCCATGTAGTATTGAGCAAAAGTCTACTCACAAATACAGTGCATTAGCAAAAACACACACATATAACAAAGAGTGATATCAAACCTGAATGTTGGTTGAAGCAGGTTCAAAGTGTGAGAGGGCATTTCAAAATGTAGCAGGCAATGTTTAGAAAATTGCAAACCGTGTAAAAAATTTCACTTCCAAGTGATTACAGACTCATAGGAAGTTGCAAAAAGAATCCAGAGAAAGCACCTGCCACCTTTGCCAACATTGCTACTGTGGTAATATCTTGCATAAATATAGTGTGGTATGAAGACCGCAAAATTGGTGTTGGTACAATCTGTAGATCTTATTCAGGTTTCTTCAATTGTTATATATATATATATATTTTTTTTAATTAATTTATTTATTTTTATGTATGTCTATACTTTGTTATGGCTTTATCATATTTGAGTATTAAAGTATGTCACTGCAGTTAGTATGCAGATGTGTCCCAGCACCACAGAGGAAACCCCTCTTGTGTATGCTCACATGTCCCTCTGCCTTCATCCGTCATCATTGCTACCTCTGCCTCGGTTTCTGTCTTAATTCTTTCAACTGAGAATACTATGTAAATGGTAACGTATAAGCTGTCCAGATGGACATTTTTCTTTCTCATGGAATAATATCCTCGAGACCTATTCAAGTACACATAGGAATAGTTTGATCCTTTTTGTCATTACTGGTATTTCATTGAATGGCTGCTCCATCCGTCCAGTTTGTTTATCCAATTACCTGTTGAAAGACATTTCAATTGGTTCCAGTTTTTGGTTGTTCAGAGTCATATAATAAAGCCAGGAATATTTCTGTGTAGGTTTTATTTCTCTGAAAGAAATACTCAGAACTACACTGACTGGATCATATGGCAAGTATATATTTAATTTTATACATAGTCAAACTATTTTATACAATGTTTGTACTATTTTGCATCTTACTAGTGACCTATGAGGGACTCAGTTATCTGCATCCTTCCCAGAATTTGCTGTCATCATTATTTTTTTGGTTAGGTGCTCAAATGGGTGTGTACTGACATGTCATCATGGCTGAAGTAGTATTTTTTTCATAGCTAATTATGTTGACAGTGTCTAATGGTATTTGCAGTCTATACACACTTTGATGAAATGTCTGCTCATCTCTTTTGCTCATTTTCTAACTGGATTGCTTTTTCTTTCAACCTTTAAATTCTGACAATTCTTTGTTATCATGCCACACCATACCATTAATTCACTGATTTATATTCCGAATACTCATATTCTTCCTCTTTTTTTTTTTTTTCTTTTTGTCCTGAGGTTGAGCCAAGTGCCTCATGCTTGTTAAGCATATGCCCTACCACTGCGCTACATCCTGAGCCTCTGTAAATAGTTCTTGATATGAATATGTATAACGTGCAAGTTATAACTTTTACTTAAGTTTTAAAATTTCACATTTCATTTGACACTACCACATAGTTTAGTCTTCAGTTCTGCATTGTAAAAAGCAATGTTTTAAATATTTCATTTAGTTTATTTTTTCACTTAACACAAATGACAAGTAAATCCCTTAAAATTTTGTGTATCACTTTCATTTGTAGGAATGGATTTGTTAAATGTTAACTAAGGTAATGTCAATATTTCCCCAAGTTCATTTATTTTTATCTAATTGAAATTAGCCTTTGGTGCCTGATGTGTGGCGCACACTTGTAATCCCAGCGCTCCGGAGCCTGAGGTGGGAGGGTCACCGGGAGTTCAAGGCCAGCCTGAACTGCGTGGTGAAACAAGAACAACAGCAAAAGAAATTTGTCTTTCAGACTAAATATTTACTTTAATGTTTTGTCAGGGTTCATGTGCTATAAATATATTAGAAATCAGATCATTTTCCAAACAGAAATTTGTTAGAGACTGACACATAAAATTCACAGTACACTTACTTGGTAAAATTTGGAAAATGTTTGAATGAAAAAAGGTTAAAATATATCACTTTTAGGTGGGAAGAAGTGGAGTTGGAGGATTTGTACAGTTCTAGCTGGTGATGAGTCTGAGGAACTCAACATCCTAAAGTGAGTTTTGCCAGCTCTACAGCTGATAAATTATGGTCACAGTCATCATTAATATAAGTGCTATCGTGACAGTTTATTACAGACCATGTAATGTGCACAGGGGCCTGAGAGCCTGTGTACCTGAGAAGCTCCCAGGAGATGCTGATGTTGACTGAAAGTGCTTTGAGTAAGAAGGCATTGTGTGCTCCCATATCTCAGTCTAAAACTGAATTAGCAAAAGGCTAAATGATTGTAAATATTTAAACTATATATTTCAAAATTTTAAAAAGAAGTCTTTAATATACACTAATATACTTAACCACCTTATGTAAGTTTTGATGATCATTGTGAGTTTTTTTCTCACTGGAAAGTAAAATGAGTTTTATTGTTAGTATTATCAAAGTTGTGTTTTCTTACATCGCACTATGAGTTTCTTTCCCATTCATTCATTCATTCATTCATTCATTCGAGTCAGAGTCTCACCATGTAGTTCAGAGTGGCTTTGGGCTTACTATGCAGCCCTGACTGGCCTTGAACTTGAGGTGATCCTTATAAATTTCCCTTTTGTGAATGTGTCTTTAGAATAAAATATAGAAAGTTACAAGACAGAATCCCCCCCCCCCCCCATAGGGTGTTCTGCAGTGTATTAGTTACATTCCTGTTGCTGGAACAAAATACCTGACACCTGAAATGTAAAGAAGTAGTTTAATAGGGTTTGGGACAAGGGTATAGTTTTACAGGGTTTAGTCCAAGGTAGGCTGGTTTCAAGGCAGAAATGACATGGTGGTAAGACTTGGCAGAGGAAAGTTGCCCGAACCAGGATGCAGAGAGAGATAAGGGCAGGACAAGAATGTAACCTTTCAGGTCACACGTCCAGTAATCCACACTTGTGACCAGGCTGCACCTCCTAGCAGCACGTTCAGCTATGAACTCATCAGTGGGTGATTGCACTGGTGAGTACAGTGCTCCATGATTCCGTCCCCTTCCAAAAGCCCTATTTCTGCACATGAGACTTTCAGAGGGCATTTTAGATCTAAACCACAGCTTTCCTCCCCTGGCCTCCAAAAACCTCATGTTGATCTCATTATGTAAAATGTATTTAGTCAGTCTCAAAGGGTTGCCAAAGTCTTAGCAATTCCAGCATTGCTCAGAGGTTCAAGTTTAAAGTATTATCTGAGACTCCAGGCAATGTCTTAGTTGTGAACCCCTATAAAAATCAAAACTAAATTTAAAATGCTGCCAACATGCAGTATCATGGAGTTAAATATTTTCATTTTAAAAAGCAAGAATAAGGGGATAGAAAGAAATAAGGCCAAAGTAAGGCTGAAAACCAGCCAGACAAACATTAAGTTCTTTTTAGCACCCTAAGGATGGGATAACACGTGGACTCCGAAGGGCTTGGGCAGCCCAGCTCCTGTGGGTAGCAGCCCACACGGCCTCTCTCTCGGGTTGGCGCCACTGCTGTCTTTAGCTTTTCTTGGCAGATTTTTCATGTTGCTGGCCTCTCCCACATTTTTGAGTCTCTATTTTAGCCTTGGATTTACTCTTGGTCTTAGTCACTTTCCTGTTATTGGGACAGAATAATGTGAGCCCAAGGGTTTATTTGGGATTTACTTAGAGGTTTCAGTCCATAGTAGGATGACTCCAGGGCAATCATTACACAGGGTAGGGGCTGGGTAAAGGCAAGCTTCTTGTGTGACGGCGCCCAGGAAACAGAAAGGAGTCCGAGAACATGATGTACCCTTGCTTATTGTACTGTCAGTGACTCACCTCTTCTGACTAGGCCCCACCCTGTAGCAGCAAGTTAGCTGTAGTGCCTCCATGATGCATTATACTTTGGAAAGCTTTTCTTTTAAATGTATGAGGCTTTGGGGCCCTTCTCAAACCATAATACTCTCATACCTTTAAGTGTCACTCTCTTGAGGTGTCCTGGGAGGAGATTTTTACCCTTTCACACATTTTTGCCTGGCCTCTCAGTCCTTTTTCTGAAATTTAGGAGGAAGCTTTCATGATCTGCAATTCATGTATTTTGCAGGTCTGTACAACCAGTATCACTGAGTGTATGGATGGCTGAATGTGGGGATATACTTTCTTAAGTGGCCCTGAGTTACCAGGGATCCCTTTTCAGAAAAATCTTTTAAAGGATTTTACCCTTTGTACCCTTGAGCTTTCATTTTGTAGATTTTGACCAGTTTCTGAGATGCCTTCTGGTATTTTTTTCTGTTGTACTAGGGGAAAGTCTTTACGCTTCTTTTTAATTGTGCTAATTGTTTTAGCAACTATGCTCTTCTTGGCTCCAGCTTTACAGGTAATTTGGCTAAGTCTTAATATTTTTATACCTTTTTGAAAATTTTAACATCTTCTGGCTCAGCAGCCTGCTCTTGATTCTCATTGTAAATCTGGCCAGCAGTGCACATACTGATGCCTGTATGTTGTTCTGCCTTGAAATTTTTTCTACCAGATTAGTTGGCCTGCTTCTCCCAACCTCTTTCCCTTCCTCCCTTCCTATATTCCTCCACTCCTCTGTTCCTTAATTCCTTCTTTCCTTCTCTCCCTTCCTCCTTCTGTCCCTCCATGTCTAGCATTTAGTATTGAACTCGGGGCTGTTGCATTGAGCTACATCCCAGTCCTTTGCTATATTTTTATTCTGAGACATGGTCTTACTCAGTTGCTAAATTGTGCAGGCTAGTCTTAAATTTGGGATCCTCCTGCCTTAGCTTGCTAGAGTGCTGGGATTATAGGGTATGCCTAGGTTACTGCCTTTAAATTTAGCCTCATATAAAGTCTTATGGGCAAAATGTAGGCAGGTTTTTTGTCATGTAAATACATGGCTTGTAGTTTAATTTCCAGTACAGTTCTGACTTCCATTTTAAACCTCACGATCCTGGCCTTTACTGTCATTATTTCTATCAACAATTTCATCTTCTGAGTTCCTAAGAAGACTTCTCATTTCCTAGCTGGCATTTTCAATCCTTCCAAATTTCTCCCACAAACCAGTTTTAAAAGTGTTGAGCCACACAGTCAGAAATAGTCATAAGGTGATCCCACTCTTGGAACCAGTTTCCTGTGTTAGTCATTTTCCATTGCTGAGACAAAATACCTGGCCTCTGGAACTGAAAGTAAGTGTTTATTTGGCTCATGGTTTCACAAGGCTTATTCTAAGGTTGGCTGTCTGCAAGGCAAAACTTGCATGGAGAAAAGACCTGGCCAAGGAAACCCTGGCAGCCAGGCAGCAGAGAAGGGAGTACCCCAGGACAGGAGCACATCCTTCTAGGTCACCCCCTCAGTGATCCACCACTTGTGACCAGACCCACCTTCTAAGACTGCGTTGAACTATGAATTCGTCAGTGGGTTGATCCATGGTCCTGTCACCTTCCAAAAGCCCCTGAACGCATCAGACCTTTGGAAGACTTTTAAAATCTAGACCATAAGAGGGTAATCAGAGACAATTGATCACAGGCTGTTTCATTAATTTATTTCAACATTTTCTTCATCGCAGGCATTTTTTCTATATAATAGCCAAACACGTATGAGTAGGATAGGGTATCTGACAGGAGCTCAGTTAGGTAAGCAAACACATGTAAGGCACACATTAGATATTTATGCCCAAATTCATAATAATACTGATAAAAGCAGACTCTGTAATGTTAAAGAAGTGGCATATGTACCACAAAGAAGTTCTGGCCTTCAATTCTTAACATTATTTCTGCATAAAAGAAGCAATGAGTCTCTAAGAATGTGGACAAAGTGTATCTGACTTCCTTAGAAAGAGTCAATGTACTAGATTAATATCACCCACTGAGCTTCATTAACAAAGTTCATGAAAATAGTGTATGACCTTATGCATGGGTTTTATTACTTAAAGTGAGTTTCCTTCCAAAAATGGTTCAGTTGCCCAATGTGCTTGTGTAAGAACTACCACATTGTGTAAGAACTGAAGTCTGTAAAATAGTTTGTAAATCATACTTGATAACACATCAGCATAATTCTTTATAACAAATAATCCCATTTTGGAAGGGATAGAGGACTATTTACAGAGGTAATGAGTCAGCTCCTAAAGTAAACTAAGAAGCCCCGTTCCTGAATGAATCAAGGAGACCTGATGAGTTTCAGCTAAGCAGGACGACTGCAGTAGAGAAAACGAGCGCCGAGTATCTTCTCCTTAGCTCTCATGAAGTGTTTCCTAGCCAGCACTATCCAATATAAATATATGAACCATATATATGTATGTTTATGATTTTCTAGTGCCAAATTAAAAATGTGAAAACATGAACTATCATAACACTTATTATTTAATCCATTGTACTAAAAACATTATTTCAACATGTAACTTTAAAAATCTGATCAGATATTTAAATTTTTTTACATTGGGTCTTAGAAATCTGATGTGTGTTTTATAGTTACTGCAAATTTGAGACTAGCCATACTTAAAGTCCTCAACAGTAATGTGTAGCTAGCAGCTACTATATTACACAGTGTATGTTTAGATTATACTTTTGAAAGAACAGCTTTGAGAGTATGAGTTTTGCTGTGGTGGGCAAAACCTTGCACGTGCAGCTTAATCTTTCTTGTGTCTAATACTACTCATGAAGAAGATTGTGGTTTGTGCATTGTAAGGTAGGATTAGACTTTTGAAAGAATGGATTTTAGAGTAACAGCTTTTAGAGTAAGAGACTAAAGGGGAAAATTAAGGAGGGAGAAGAGTTTAGTTGACTTTGTGCTCATAACAGAGGGTATTAAACCTGTAGAAATTTCAACTTTTCCTAGGAAAAGGACTTCCTAGTTATTGATCAATAGTGTTTATTTTACACTCCTAGAGAAATAAGGAAATGGTATCTTAAATGTATGCAGGGTTGAGTATGTGACCATTTTCCTTAGAGTATTTGGCGTGGCTAATCCTCTTGCTCTTTGCATTTAGGTGACTTACTTATATCAGATTTTGTGTTACATCTGTCTCATCAAGCAAAAACACAACCAGAACAAAAAATATGAGTATGACAAATGTTTACTTTATTTTTTCCCTACTATGGATCAAATCCAGGTCATCACAGTGTACTGTATTCCTAACCCTTTAAAAAAATTGAGACAGGTTCTTGTTAAGTTATCAAGTTGCCCGGACTGGGCTTGAACCTGTGATCTACTTGCCTCAGTCTCCCAGAGTGCTGGGGTTATAAGGATGTGCCATCAAGTCCAGCTAACGTTCACTGCTTGATAAAGTAACTGAGGTCAGGGAGCTGTCCTTGGCTGTCATAGCCCTAGACCTTTTTGGAGATGCCAGTTTTACTTGGAAGCTGCCCAAATAACAGCTGCTCCTAACTTTGTTGTCCCAAGAATCTTGCTTATGTGCAGTGACTCATTATGACTTGCATTATTTCAGAGTCAGTTTCTGCTTGTAATAGAGGAGATTTTGAAAGATTGCTTCTCTGTCACTGTTAGAACTGCTGATAATACTGTGGGTCCCTCATGCACGAATATATGAGTGCCTTGTCTTCTCTGTCCTTCATGACTTTCCTTGTTTCCACTAGAGGGTAGTTCCTTCAGGGTTTATATTCTTTATTTAGTTTACTTCTGTTCTCTTTAAATACTTAATAGTTAACCTTTTCATTGTAGTAAAAGTATTGCTGTTCACAAAAGTATTTGTTCTCATGAGCAATCAATCCGGTTCTTCCTGGAGTGCTATTTCCTGCTCTCTTCCATATTGCATTTTCTTTAACACAGCTGCCCAGTTTATGCTGACTCACAGAGTGACTTGGGATGCTGGATGTGTGTCTTGAATTGAAGAGAAGAATATACTTAGGGAACAGAGTATTGTCTTTTATTGTATTTTTGTAGAGCTTAGAATAGAGGTTTACACTCAGGGGTGTTTTGCAAATATATATTGACTGGGGGGCTGGTTCAGCTTGTTCTGTAATATTAGAAATCTAGAAATATTTATTACTGTACTTGTTGGAAGGTCCCTATGAGCACTTGAGAGTAATTCTTCTATCATGTAGTGGCCTGTGGTGGGCAAAACCTTGCATATACAGCTTAACCTTTCTCATGTCTAATACTACTCATGAAGAAGATTGTAATTTGTGCATTGTGCTTTTATCAGGTTGCTGTTCCCAATGCAGTTAGTGTAATTTTTCATTTCCTAACAGTCCTTGGGCAATTCTGTTTAACATGCTTTCTATTTCAGAACATTCTCCTATTTAAAAAAAAACTTCTTTTGCCTCAGGCCCAGCGTGCTTTTCCAGCCGGGCCAGTAGTAATTTCTATCCTTTCCTGCCTCACTCACCTTCATTATTAAAATTCTACGTGGATTTCCTAGGAATGTCTTCTTTTTGGGTATATTGCATAGAAAATGCTGCGATGCCTCTGCCTTTTTATTTGTTGACATTACTTTGGTTCACAAAAATATTAGTTCAGTTTTTATTACTATGGGAAAGACATGCCTTGTTTTTACTTCACCTTTCAAACTTGTTTTAGTTTTCTATAATATAAATATACATTGTTTTCTTAATAAACAGTATTTTAATATTCTGCATTCCATTTGAACTTCTGTAGTCATAAAGAGAATTTTCCTGACAACAGTATTCCCAATAGTAGAGAATGATTCTCTTAAAACAAAATATTCAAGGAAATGCAAGCAAATTTCCTTTTAAAGATGATACTTTAAAAGTGGAACAAGTTACCTGAATTCCTATCCCAAATAATCATGAATTAGGTTTAATTTTGAAAGAACGTGAGATACCATTCTAATTTTAGGCTCTTCAGACTGCTCTTTGAGTCTCCATTTGGTAATAATGACAATGTAGAGGGGTTTAGTTTTTAAAGGAGAAAGACTGATACAAAGATACAAGGCAAAATCTTCCTTTTCTCATTTAGAAGCACTTCTGGCTTATAGTGAGGTAGAGTTTGAAGCATCTATTAAATTAAGGTATATTTTTAAGTAATTCCAAGGATATATACATAGATAACTAGAGCTAAGTAAAATTAGAACTCTGAGTATGAGTATATGTTACACATTTGTATATATCGGTGTATAAATGGCTTTTATGTCATGCCTTGTCTTAGTTGAAATAAATTGTCATTCATAGTGTTGATTTTTGTGTATGAACGGGGATAAAATGGGAATTTCCTTCTATGGGTGATAGTCGCCATAGCATTAAGAAGTAAGGCAAATTCTTTTTTGGGTTATAGTTTGCATTTTAAATTTCATTGCTGTTCCTCTCAACTTCCATCTGTGTTGACATTTGGGAATTTTATCATTGCTCTTTCTCAAGTGGAATGGAAAAGCTTAAGAAAGAATTTATACTTTTAAATACAACGGAGGCTGCATCACATCGTGATTCACTCCAGGTCTGAATACTTTGTCTTTGGCTTTATAAAACATGAAACATGTTGTTGAACTAAATGTTTCTCATGCTTGTAGCTACTGATTAGTATACATTTGTTAATAACCATTTTTGCATTAGTGGAAAGTTCTGCCTGAAAATATAACTATTAAAGTTTTAGATACTTAATATTTTATAACATCAAAGAGATGTTTTCATACATGTTATTATTAGTTAATTGCTATTTGTTGATAACATTGTGGCTTTAGTTTCTAATTAAGGTTCCATTAATAACCTTGGAAATATTATAAGTAAGTCACAAACAACCAGATTTGGTGCTGTGTGTAACTTATGCTGGCTTTATGCTCCATTTTTTAACCTTTTAAATTCCAGTCAATAGCATTCTCTTTCTCTCTACATGTGTATGCGTGTGTTTGTGTATGTTTGTGTGTGGGGGGGGGTTAGACTGAAAAATTATTACTCTGAACCTTATTCCAATTACTGATGGATTGACATGTTTATTTAGTTGGTTGATTCCCTAAGACTTGCTTTCAGATATCAAAGTGTTTATTGATAGATACAAGTATATAAAATCAGCTCATGAACATGACCTGATAAACTAAGTAGGTTTAATTTCAATACTATAATGAGAGGGACCAATTAAAATTGTCACCATTTGTTTCAAACTCACAAAAATTATTTTAAGGACAAAATACTTTTTTAACTATTAATATTTATGATGCATTTTTCTTTTAGATAAAACTAGGTTTTCCCTTCCATGATAAACAAATAGTTTGTATGTTTTCGGACACTCTTAGGCAACACAGACATGCATTGTAATGTCCCAATGGAGCCATGGGGCTATAGAGTAGCCACCTTTAATAATGAGGACTGCTTGACTGGAACTGGGGAGCGGTACTTACTGGGGCCACTGAATTTAAGTGCTAAGGCTAATAAACAAAAATCTCCCAAAATATGTTACTTTCAAATTGAAAAGGTACGGACCATTAAATGTTTAGTGTCTGTGGGAAGCAAGACAGAGGACTAGTTATAGGCAGTTGTCATCCTCTGTGGGAAGCGTGGGAAGGAGCAATGAAGCTATTTCCCAAAGCTGAAACAATTATAATGTAGTTGGAAACAGTTAATATTGTATGTGTATGTCAGATCTCAGGAAGAAAAGAGTAAGAGCATTTGCTGCATTTTAGATGTTCTGAAATGAACTAACAATAAATACAATGCTAACTCTGAACTGAAGAGATACAGGTGGTTGTCACATCAACCATTAAGAATCCATTCGTAATGTTTTTGACAAGATCCTAAGTCCTTTGTTTTCACCTTCTTTATCTAGTCATGAGAAATATGCAGGAATTCTTACAAAGAATGAAAGGAAACTATGACTATATACACTAGGTTTCTCTGTGCTACATCCTGTTGTGTCTGTGTAGTGAGATGTGTCAGGACTGGAACATATTAGTGAATGTATTAGATGATACTTGTGACCCTGTGGCATAATTGCTGTGTGACTGTAATAAAAGTTAAGTGGTTATTTCAGAGTCAAATGTATATTCATTGGCTATTAGCAGTAGTTCTGTGGTAACTTGCCCTTTTGTCAGGGCCTTCCTCCTGTTTGCTTTCTTCTAGTTCTGCTTCTATTCTGTGACCTTTAGTTGATTTTCTGGCTGATCAGCCAGTTAGCAGTAAAGTGACAATAGCTGATAGTAACTTAATGTTATACCCATATATAGTTGAATGATGGTGTTTGCAGGCAAACTCAAGATCAACCATTTGAGAATTTATCAGAGTTTCAGTTGTGCATGGGAGGTTTTTTATTTACGTTTTTTAACTGGTGTGTCCTCATTTGTTTTTTTGGCCCTCAAGACAAGCAAAAACAAAAACAGACTGAAACACCCAAATGAACAATCATGTACTACGTGGCCACATGTTGGATACTACCTAACTTCTAATTGCTTTTTCTCATAAATACATTGGGCAGAAGACAACTGTAGTTGAGGGAAATAACTAGTCAAAGGCCACACAGTAAGGCCTTGAATTGAAAATGGGAACAAAGAAATAGCGAAAGCCATGATGGGAATGTTGCTTTCTTTTGTACAGTACAAATAGCTTAAGATAGTGCCTCTTGTTCACAGATGGGTTTTGTTAAAATGCAGTTGCAAGAGATCTGGGTTGGGGCCTGTGTATTCGCATTTTTCACGAGTAGCCAGGTGATGCTGCTGGCCCACTATTCAAATAGTAAGGGCAAAGAATGTTGTTATTGATGACAGTCTCAGTTGTCCTTTTCTCCCCCGGAGAGATTGTCATTTTCTGTCTTTCTCTGAGTGGGAGACATGGGCCTTAGTGGTTGGGCTTTAGCGTGTCCTCTGAGAAGTCTCTGTACTTTTGCGAAGTGATTGGATGGAAAGGGCTGTGACTAAATCAGTGATTAACCCATGATGAGATCATAATTTGATAGCGTTATTGGGAGGCGATGGAAACAGGAAGTGGGGCCTCGCTGAAGGGAGTGGGTGACGGGGTGTAACCTGGGGCCACTTACTGTCACGTTCCTTGCTTCCTGGCTACCCATAAGGGCAGCTGCTTTGCTGTCGCCACACATGCTGCACATCATGGCGTGCTGCCTTGAGACAGGAGCGTGGCGCTGGAGCCGTCCAGCCATAGACTGCAGCCTGTGAAGCTGTGAGCCCAGGTACACTTTTCTCCTTTAAGTTGATTTGCTCAGGTGTGTTGTCAGAGCAGTGGAAGAGGAACACAGTTGCTTAAACATATTTACCTTGCTTTCAATGAAACCATGTTCTTTTATTTTATTGTCAATACTCTAATTTTGTGGGTTTTTTTTCTATAGTGCTTGTATTGCATAAAAAGTCAAATTCTCAAAAATCTTTTGGCTGACATTAATTTTCTGCCTTTTTTCCTATTTTACAGTTAGTCCTCTCTGCTGCTACTTACAGTGGTTTATGCAAAATAGTAGAATTTCTCTCTGAAAGAGTTAAGTCAGACTAGTAATCTTCACACAGTGCTAAAATAGCCTGCGTTAAAACCAACAGATATTCCAGTGACTGTGTGATTTGTTCAGTAGAAGTTGCCTTGCTTACTTCAAAGTACATTCTGTGTATATCAGAGGCTTTTTCTTGTGGAACATAATTATCATGTCAGGAATTTACCACAAATGAATCATGATTTAGATTTTCAATGAGAAAAATCAATCTTTTTAATACTTGACTTTTTCTTGAACTATATAAAATCATCTAGTGTCATACTAAATGTTCACGATTCCAGAGACAGAAATGTTTCTATTTTAATCTCTTGGAGAAAAATTAATCCAAGAAAATATATTAGTGAAGTGCTCTGTAGGTATGATCATTATAAAAGGAGTTTTATGAAATAAGGTGAAAAGGTTTACAACATGATTGTGGATTTTGGGGTGACAAAAGATTTGAATTTTGGCTTTGCTTTGAATCTTTTGTATTTCAGAGAGCTACAGTTTGTACATGTGTGAAAATGGTGCAAATAAAATTATGTGCCAGTGTTGTTCTGAGGATTACTTTTAATTGGAGGTATATTTAAGACATTCTTAGTTTTTCTCACCCTTGAATTTTAAGTCTATAAACATGAGGATCATAATAGTAGCTTGTTGAAATTTTGTGAAGATTAAATGAGGTAATCCCTTTAAAGTTTGACTGACAAGAAGTAAGAGCTCCTTAAATATTGTTAGTAGTGATCACTATGTATAATAAGGTGATACAAGGAATTATATTTTGGGATGTATGATTTTTATTTTGTTGATGACGGGAACAAAGACACAATGCCTAGTCATACCCAGCTGTTCAAGTGAGTGCATCTAATTATCATAGCTTAATTTTATTTATTTATTTATTTTGGAAATGGAATCAAGCTTGGGAACCTTGCACTTGCCAGGCAGGCCCTGTGCTGCTGAGCTGTCTCCTGGCCCTATCATAGCTTCAAATCAGTGCTTTCTAACCCATGGTGAGGGGTCAATTTTTGTAACGTATCTAATCTAACAGGCACTTATATTTTTATACAAGTCAACAAAAAAGAGCTATTGGAAAAGTTAAAAAGAGGACACACAAAATAAAATACCAGTTTTTAAATTAGATTTATCAGATATAATAGTGGCTGACACAACTGATACAAAATTTCTAAATGCTTACTCTCAGTTTCAATTTTGTCTCACTGTGGACCAGTGATAAACAGTCTGATTTGTACTTGGAGATCTGAAGTTTGATTTATACTTGGAGATGATCATCTCTGCCTTCTTAGTAAATGATAATATATCTACTCAGTGGAAATCTGTCATTAATATCTCTTCCTTCTCCCAGCCTACCCAACTATTCACCATAGGTAGATGTACGCCACATAGCTATAAGACTGATTTTCTATAAAAGCAAGTTCATTTATAGGCTTTAGCAGCTTCATATTTTAATTGACAATTTCCATGGCTTAATGCTAAGTAATAATTACAGTTTTCAAAGGGTTAGGAGGCAATTACAGAACTCCAGGTGTGTGCTTATGGAGGTATTGATTGGGCTGCTGGTTATGTATAAAGAACAAAAAAGTGCCTGTTTGAGGGACTGGTATTAAGATCACCAGGGAGTAAACCTGTGTCTAGAGACTATCTAGGATGTTTTTTAGGCCAAAGATAGTTTTCTCTTCATTGTCTAGTTCTATGTCACTCAGTTCCTTCAGATTCTTTCCTGAGTCCTGGTTTTCCACTGGAATGATTAACATTTCAGATAGGAAGTTAACTTGTGCAGCAGCAGCCTGGAAGCAACGAATGGAGTTGGAGTATAAGAAAAGTTGACTGAGGAGAATGCAAGATACTAGCTTTATTATATTTCATATAAATGTAGGCAGATTTATCAACAGTCATGCTCTTACCAGGACTCTGGGGTTAGTGTGTTAGTTTGAACATCTGGAAATGGCTCCAGCAGGTTACTTGGTTATTTGATTGAAACTTGGATTCAACAATGGCTAACATTTAATGTGTTTGATATTCCTGTGCATGCATGTGACAGAAGGAGGAAGGCTTTGGGGATAAGAGTGGTAAAATAGGTTTATTTATGTGCAGGTAAATTGTTTAGAGTTGCTAAGTAGAGGATACATTCAAATTTGAGGGGCTGGGGGTATAGCTCAGCGGCACAGCACCTACAAGCATAAGGTCCTGAGTTCTAGTCTCAATACCAAATGAAAAAGTAAAAAAGAGAATTGAGAAATGTGTCAGTGAGGAGGGCAGACCTCTGTGGTAGCTTTAGGTTGGGGAATGTCATTGGGATGTGCTGCCCTTTAATGTGTCAGAATTTCAGTGGGGATCATGGAATTCTGGAGTGGCCAAGAGCTTGGCAGGGCTTAGGTTCATGAATAAAGTAAGAGTAATTTTCATAAAGGGCTTCAAGAGTGGAATTAAAGGCTGTTCTTTGAAATGTAGCCTTCTGTTCTGGCAGCTAATTCATCATAATCTTCCTGGGAATACAATAGATTGCAATTTATTGGATGTTTACTTGGTCTTTAACTGGGACAATTCTAGGCAGATTGAGCAGAAGTTTGACTTGTGTTATTGATAGAGAAGCCCCTTGATTAAAATAAAGACTGATTTCCCTTGAGAAATGACTTGAAATATTAACACAGTTATAGTTATATAACAAAGTTATATAAATAACTTTAAATCTTCCAAAGATTCCCTGAAGGGATCTGCTGCTCACTAAGAAAAAGCCCAGATTTCTGAAAATCACTAAAAGTGAGCTTTCGATTAATCCTTGGGGTATCTAAATGCCACTGTGGCATATCACTCAGAATTGCTGTTTATGGGAGTCACTTGATAAATTGGCTGCTGGCTGAATCAGCATTGCTCTGGGTTCAAGGACTTGACAAACTAATCCTATGGTTACTTTCTCAATTCTAGATTGCATGGTCACAGCAAGCCTGAGAATTTGCAGAATTTTCACACTAATCTGTATGGAGTTAGGGCTTTATAGAAAGACCAGGGACAGTCTTTCAAGACTAAGTCATTGAAACTGCCCTTCACTAAATAAAGGCAAAATACTGAGTAGCACATATACCCAGAAACATGGGCCCCCCTTCGAAGACTTTGAAGAAGCAGCGGTGGAGGTTCCTGTGGCATCCCGTTTGATTTATAGATTGATAGATGGATCTTATACTAAAGAAAACCTAATCAGAGAATAACTCTTAATTGCTCTGCTTTCTAAAACATGGTCTCAGTATTGTCCTTTGTACCAGATGTGCAGTAACTGATCTGCCATTGTTTGCTCTCTGTATACCAATTATTAAGGGTATTCAGAGGCAGATTTTCTCCAGCTAGCAGGAAGAGCTGAACACCTTCATGTTTTATGACAAGGTGATGACAGGTTTCTTGATCACTGCCAGTATATGGTCCATATGGATGTTAACTCTCTGGATATCTGGAAAACACCATCCTGGGCTAGGACATTAAAGTAATCATAATTGTGAACCTGATGAATGAAAAGTATTGAAGAGTTTAGACGGTTTAGTATGACTCACATATGCTAGTCTTTGTGGGTTTAAAGCTGGTCAACCTGTTAAACTTAACTCAATACAGGGCTCCATATTGGGTCACGGCTTCTGAGTTTACAGGTTTTATTTCTTCCCAATGATAATTATTTAACTAAGTAAAGGAAAACACATTAGATTGAAAAGACTGTGCTCACTTTGAACAACTTAATATCATACTTCTGAAATGTAGATTTTCCTCTGTAGCTTTTTGACATGGCTTTTTCTTTAGATTGTGATTTTTGTAGTGAAATTTATCAATAAGAAATTCATAAAATTTTGTATGTATATATTTTTATGTAAAAATTAATGAATTTAAAATAGCTCTAGTCCAAAGATTTGTGTATAAAACTAGGGATAAAAGTAGTTTAGGGTCTTGGATGCATAGCTTAGGGACAGAGTGCTTTCCTATCTTGTGCAAGGTCCTGGATTTGATCCCTATCACTGCAAAAAAGAAAATAAAAAGAGTTATTTGGCAAAACTTTAGAAATAAACTAGTGTTTTTATCCTCGAGTTGTTTCTTATTGCTTATACCTAATCCTTTTAATCTTTAAGTAAAATCTCATATATTTACAGTGGTAGGGTAACTGATTTAACAAATACTTTTATAGGTAAGAGAAGCAAATTTGGCTAACATTTAGTCAGGTTCAGGTGAAGAAGTGCAATTTAGGCCAGCAATACAGTGAGTGTGTACTGTGTGCCAGATATTATATAAATATTTGGAATATGCAAGTGAACAAACCAACTTTAGTCCATACGTTTGAGGAACTTACATTCAAGTAGCAGGAAACAGGAGATAGGCAAAAAACATAAAAAGAGTGATGGTGAGGCTGATCTCTGTGCAAGGATCTGCAGGGGAATCAGCCATGTAAGTATCCAGTGGAAGAGTACTCCAGACTGAGGCAGTGGCCAGTGTAAAAGTCCCTAGGCACAGGATTGCTTGGGGTATTTAGGAAACAATAGCGAGAACACTTTGGGACAGATGTGCAAGGGAAAGAGCATTAAGAAAGGACATAAGAAAGACGAAGCAGCAAAGGGTAGGTAACACAAGTACTTCTAAGGCACTGTAAAGGGTGGTGGTTTATATTGTGAGTGACATGGGGGCTTACAGAGTTTGAAGAGAGAAGTGACATGACTTATACTGGTGGCGGCAAACCTATGGCACATATGCCACAGCCGGCTACTTGTTATCACTGAAAACCGTACAAGGTCCACCATCACTGATACACTTTTAAATAAATAAATACTCTGGATGATGGCATTTAACATAGATTGAAGAAGGCGAGGATTTAAGGAGATTCATAGTTACATAACAGCGCAATCAGAAGAGACTTCCGAAGGCTTGGGTAAGTTTCGGAGCTATGAAGGTTGTGAACAGTGCTTGAATTAGTGATCTCTTATAAAAAGTGAGTTAAAAGGACCTCTTGTTAATATGAGTAAAAGAGGAATCAAGGACGATTAAGATTTCCTGGATGAAGAACAGGGAAGAATAAGTGAACTCGCCTGAGGTCGTTACTGAGGCAGTTACAGGACTGGTACCAGAAGTTGGATTTCAGTATTCATAGTGTTTAAATTTAAATCCTTAATGCTCATAGATTGTGGGAACAGTTACTACATTTATTTGAAAATTTTACTAATGTATTTGAATCTTGGATTTAATTTATTTTACAAGAAAATACACTTGTTATGTATGGTTTATGAACATAGAATCTGTTGTACTGCAGTCTATTCTGTCACACTTGTGAGTGTTAATCATCTTGGTTAGTAATGGGGTTTCCATTTCACTTTACGTATTGAGTTGGCTCAATGCAGTTCTCATATTGTTATGCAATTCAGTGATTTCACAACTATATTTTAATGCTTACTATATGTCAGGTGTTACATTAGGTGCTGGGCTACAGAAATAAAGCAGGTGATTTATTTATTATTTATATATTATTATTCATATTTGAAGTTCTTTTTTCTTTTTTTTTTTGTCTTTTTGAGACAGGGTCTCACTGTGCAGTTCAGACTGGACTTGAGCTCACTTTGTAGTCAAGGCTGGGCTCAAACTCAGCAATCCTCCTGCCTCAGCCTCCTGAGAGCTGGGATTACAGGCATGTGCCACCATGCCTGGCCATATCTGAAGTTTTATTTGTTTTGTTTTTCCCATCTGTTCTTGTAGAATTTAGAAACAGAAAAGAGTATTTTATTTATAAAAGTGGTTATTTAAGCAAGAAAAGGTGTAGGGCTGAGTGATTCCAGGCGCTTAGCGTCTGAGTTGCTACCGCCTGTTTTTCTGAAAGAATAGAGAAGGAGCAGTTTGTACAGTCTGAAAGGAGAACATCATGGACAGTCACCCATGTTGAGAGTAGCAGTGGCCTTAGACCAGGGGACGTGGTCAACTCGGTTGCAGAGAAGGAGCCTGAGTAATAAGTATCCTGACCTACTCTGCTTCCTCTTTCTGATATCTTCCTTGATGTCTCCAAGACCAAACCCTACTGGGACAGAGATCTGTTTTTATATTGCTGCAGTGTTGTGTTCCAAAGACAGGGAACAGGATGGAAAAACGGGCTTGGAGAGGTGCACATGAGAGGCGTCTGGCATAGTCTGCCTCTTGTTTGTTCGCTTGTACTTTTACCCTCTTCTGGGGCAAAACATTTGGGATCCTATTTTGGTGATGTACAACTTTCAGCAACTTCCCTCTCATCAAGTGATGCCAGAGTAGTTTACTCCACTTGAAAACTATTGGCTACCACCAGAGTTTCTCACATAAGTTAGTACAGAAAAAAAGAGAAAACAACTTTTTAAGTATAAACAGTTGCTGCAGGCCCTACCTCAGTCAATGGTCAAAAGATCCTGGTTGCAATCACGTGGGCTGTGTGGAGTTCTTTATGAAGTGAGCCTTTGTAATGAACTCTTACAAAGTTCATCATATAGATCCTTGTCATCTGTTTTTGATTTTTATTTGGCAGCTGCATATTTCCTTTACTGAGACAAGGAGGCTTTGCAATAAATTCCTTTACTTTAAACAGTCCTTCTTGTCATCTGTAAGACTGGATGAAACCACAGTGCTATTTTCTTTTGTTTCCATGGTTAAGGGATGAGGAACGCAAAGTGGCTACACAGAGACTGTAGCTGTTCATGAATCAAAAATATGATCGTGTTCCTTGGTAGAAAATTCCCTCCTTGAGTATGGGAACTTATCTGTGGAGTACAATTTTACAGTACCTTGTCAGTGATAGCAGCAAGAAGGATACTCTCATTTCTCCCATTTGATTCTGCCTATGGGTAGATAACGCCAAAAATTAGCTGCTGGCGTGAAGCATATAATGGATCTTTCAGAACAGTACCTCAGCCTTGCAGGATGTTGTCTACCAAATGTTATTTTACTACTTTGTCAAGCGAGGTGTTTCTGGGAGATGGAGCATGTAGCAATGCCAACGACTTACCTGAGTGAGAACTCCTTATCTGGATGGAGTGCTGTGGTCAGAGGCCCTGGCCTGTCATTTGGTGTAGTAAGCAATAAAGGTCAAAGGTAAATCTGTTTCTCCACCCCTTTCCCCTCTTCCCCTCCCTTCCCCTCCCCTCCCCTCCCCTCCTCTCCCCTTGTTCCCTCCCCTCCTCTCCTCATCCTCCCCAAGACAGTCTTGCTAAATTGCTTAGTCTGGTCTCAAATTCATGACTTTTCGTCTCTGCCTCCTAAGCAGCTGATTTCTTGGCCTGTGCCGCCATACTTCGTTATGACGTCTTTTCTTCCTTATTCTTTTTCTCCCTCATATCCAGTGTCTGTCCGTCTCTGTCTCTGTCACTTTCTCTGCCGAAGTGTAATTAGACTGTATTCCATTGTAATGTATGACTAAGGTACTTTCTCTTTTGACTGGACTGGTTGTTCACTGTTAGCCACATTTACTGTCCTGTTTCTTTTCTAATACTTGCCCATCTTAGCTCTTAGAGGAAAAATTAGCTGATGTGATTTCATACTATTTCCAGTATCTATCTTTGTTACAGTAGATCTGTGGCCAGGGTAATTAGAAGGCCTATAGCTGTAATTGGAATAAATCAGTTTCTCTTGTGTTATTATAGTTTCTCTTCATATTCCCATCATACAGTTCCTACTTCAGAAATTACTTTTTCAAAACAAAGTTTAAATTGTTTTCAATACACTTAATCATGTTTAGGACAATAGACATTTTGGTTTTTGTAATATGTATGCGAACCAAATTCTTGCTCAAAGAGACATTTTAAATTCAGAAATCAGGCGCTGTCCTCTTATCCCTTCAGTAGCATTATATCTTGTGGCTCATTTTCAATGTCTTATTATATTTATGACTTAACAGCTAATCTGTATACAATAAGATAGGTACTTGCAGGAAACTAATATTTATTGGTAAATGTAGTAATTGGGAGGACTCCTGTACAATTCCATGTAATTAGATGATATGATTCTAAATAATCATCATGTGAGCATCTTTTAAAGTAATCTTTTCCCTTGACAGTTCTGGCTGGGTGTCAGTTTTAGTGAAAAAAGGCTACATTAAAAATCTGTTACTTAGGAGGCCATCAGGACAGGCTGGAATTATGAGAAACCAAATGTCACTTCAATTTATTCAGCATGAATTTATCTTCCAAAAGAAGCTTAAAAATATACTGCCTACTTTTTTCCCTATTTTTGCTGGGAGTTCTCATTTTATATTGACATTCATATTCTCTTTTGTACTTCAGCTTGAAATTTGTTGAAGTTTCTTACCATAATTTATAAAAAAATTGCATTGCACTGGAAATATTTGGCTTTGTATTACATAGCGATTGCTAAATGGCAACTGATTAAAAATTACTATCTCTAAATACTTAAATACACAAACTTAACATGTGTGGATTGACATTAGTTCTTTAAAAAGTAGTGTATTTTCCCAGGGGTGCAGTGATCAAATTCCCATTTATGGGCTTAACGATCCTCTAATACTTATAAATCATGGCTTTTCCCTTTTCTCGTGGTAGATGAGCCATCGGTGCCAGTTTAGTTGGTTCGTGGACAATGATAGGTGAGGCTCTCTTAGGGACATGTCACATGCTGTGCAGCAAGGGAAGAGAGTGTGTCCTTTGCACAGTTTCTACTAGAAAGGATTCTGCCAGGAACTACATGTTTGAATTTTCACAATTTTATTAAAAAATATGATGTACCCTGGCCATTGTCCTACTTTAAGTTGGTAATTGGGTTGATTACAGTCATCATTTCTGCATTAGGGGAGAGAATAAAAGGCAGTAGGAAACCCCTTCTCCTTCTGTCATACCACCCCCACACCCTTCACCCCTCAGGGTCAGCTTTTACCCAGGCATCAGGGCACAACCACGGAACCTGGCTGGCAGTTCCACTTGGCCAAGTCAGTGTTTTCAGCTGTGAGCAGTGAGCGCTGGGCCATGTGGAATAATCTCTGTGTTAGTGCCGGCCTGAAACCCACAGTTTATGTAATGATATACTGTTGCTCTTCATTTAACTCCATATATAACCTTCGAGCGGCCTCTGAGTATTCTTGTTCTGAAACAAGTATCTCATTTTTCTTAAAAAAAACAAACGCCTCCTCGTGGTAAGGGGCATTTCTGGTCCAGTATGTAGTCTCAATACTGATGTTGCTCAGGGCTGTCCTAAGGTCACCTTTAGTAAAACATACACCTTGAGAGGGAATGTGCTAGTTGAGAATGTGATACTGAGAAGATAAATGTGACCATATGAAAAATAAATATGCTTGGATATCTTCAAAATTGGAACATGAGGCAAAATCAAGTTCTTGATGTCGTTTGTACTCCCATAGTAAGGCCAAAAGAAAAAAAAAAGCCTTCTTGATTATCAGCTCAAATAACTTTTATTAAAAAGCGACATCCACCAGTAGACATTTCAGAAAGTTTGGTGTGTTTAGTAATGATGTGCACCATTGTTAATTTCCTGCCACCTTGTCTATAGCTCTGTATTGCTTGTATTGTTTTTATGCTACTTTGTAAATGGATGTCTATTTGTTAATATGTTTTCCTTTTATTTTTATAATGAATTTTTAAAAATTTAAAAAATGATGTGCAAATTTTCCATATATAGGCCTGCTTATGACCTCTACTTAGAAACTGGATCCAGTGATAGGCATTTGGATTAGCATTTCAGAAATCTTGATTTTGTAAAACACATGCTCATTTGGGCCCAATGCAGAGGGACTGTGTTTCCAGAAACACACTTTTTAAGAATGCTGTATATTAAAATGTCATTGACTTTAAAGGATTTATGTGACTCAAGTGTCTAAAATGAGCATTCACATTTGGTTTCCAGAGTGTTTGGATATGAAGTAATTTTTAGTTTATTTTTCACAGTTTAGACTTGCATTTTTATTTTGGGAAAATTAATTTTTGCTTCTGATGAATGAAAACTTCTCTTTCAGTGGAAGTTACTACGTTTTTATGTATATAGATGAGAAAATTAAATGAGAGGTTGCTGATCTATGCTGTGACTCGAAAGGGCTTTGGAACTGTGTGCAGGCGCTGTGGAAGTGCGTCTGAACATTTTTCAGCACTTATTTTCTGATTGTCCTCTCCTTCCCCTGCAAAAACAAGGGATGTTTAACTGTCTTGAAAAATCTTTTTTTTTTTTTTTAATTGATTTGAAAGGTTTCAGAGAGTGGGAGACTGGTTAAAGATCATAGTAGGTAGGTCGGTAGGTAGATAGATAGATAGATGCCATGGAACTGTAGGAACTAGTTAGGGAGCAGAATTTCAGTGAACCTGTTACCATACTTGGAAATACTTTGTTCTTTTACATTTGGAATGCTAGCTGGGCATGCTTTTAATCCCAGCACTCAGGAGGCTGAGGCAGGAGGATCCTGGCGAGGTCAAGACCAGCCTGGGTTACAAAGTGAGCTCAAGGTCAGCCTGAACTGCATACTGAGACCCTGTCTCAAAAAAGACAAAAAAAAATTTAGAATGTTAATAACGCAATGCTGCTAAATACCACTTTTAATTTGAGTTTGGAAATCTAGTTCTATGTGAACTGAGTTCTATAAAGTTTTTTAATGATATACATACATATTTCCTGTAGAATGAATCTTTTGCTGTATTCTGGCTTCTCTCAGTTATAACTGTGTTCACTGAACCAGTGCAGGAGCAGAGAATGGAGTCTTGTGGAGAAAAATGTCAAATACACTTTTCTCAGCTGTTTTTGAGCTGCCCAGTTCCTGATGGGGTACAATTATTGCTTAGGTGTTGATTCTCATCACAGGTTAGAGGGAGGGAGTTAGAAACCTAGTATTTTCCAAGAATTAGAAATAAAAACCAAGAAAGCAAAACAAGCAGGCACACAACCATAGCTCAAGCTTTGATTCGCAAGTTAATTTGTAAGCCCAATGGACTACTTCTTTACATAGTGCTGCACAAGGACAGTCAGCAAGAGGCAGGCAGCGCACAGAGACTTCGCCGCTGATACATAATTATGTGGCTGCCTCTGTCTTCTCTGGTAGTTTTTAAAATAGAAATAATGTTGTGCTTAGGGTGCAGAGCTGGACTTTTGTGCTCTGGTGGTAACCGGTCTTAGAAGAGAATGAGCGTGTCACGCTTCAGTGCCACTGCTTTTTGTATTTATTGTTTGTAAGCGTGGTTTTGAGAATGTTGCTGGAAGTAAGAAGAAAGAAGGGAAATAGGTATTGAAGCAAACAATAATAAAATAGATCTATCATGGGGACTCTGTACAACAGGCAGCAAAGTAATTTAAGATGTATTGCACTATTTTTAAAAAACATAAGATGAAAAAACTGAAGAATGGTTTAGTCTCTTGTCCTACATGTGGTAGTTTTTATTTAACTATAGGAATATGGTACCTTTGATATTACAGCCTTATAAAAATTATTTAAAATTATTTTCACTTAAAACTAAAGTTATGTCAGTTTCTGGTGTTGAGTGGGATTGATATTTTGAGAATGAATAAGGAAC